>JBBPBS010001064.1:1441671-1456469 GCA_037974835.1 Cicer judaicum | reverse complement strand
CTTCTTTGATGTCATAAATAGTTTTATTATTATTATTATTATTATTATTATTATTATTATTATTATTATTATTATTATTATCTTTCACGTTTATATTCTAATCATTCTCAATTTAACACAATGTTTTAATTTTACGTTTAAAAGAAAACAACACACTTCTTAGTATTTCATATTATAGTTTTTATTCGATAAGTAGTATATTTCATTTTTGTATAAAAAAAGCATATTTCTTTATACTTAAAAAAAGTATATTTCTTTAAAATTATTTATTGGACCAACATTGCTAGTAACATTTTCCTACATTCTAGGATGGGTAAAGGAGACATGCAATGAGTGAGTTTATTAAAACAACATTTTAGGATGGGTAAAGGAGACATGCAATGAGTGAGTTTATTAAAACAATAAATGGGATATTAAATGTTAAATCATGTAGGGTCTGTAATATAACTTTTAACTTCTTCAATTATCTTTTTTCATTTGCATTATTTTATGGTATTAGGCACCAATATATTCAAAGAAGAAAACAGAACCACTCATTAAAGGAAATATTTACATAATAAGAGTGAGCCCTCCATCGGTGTATGATGTATATCTTGAGCATTTTGAAAGAGATTTCAATAATTTTCTGAAGTCACGTTATGAGGAATTAGCATTGGATGGTGTGATGGTACTAACTTTCGTTGGAAGAGAAAACAATAGTGAAATTACTTCTTATGAGATTCTTGGCATGGTTCTCAACCAGATGGTCCAAGAGGTATATATATATTTGATATGTGAGTTAAATATACAAAATTATAATTTTTCAGATTTACTCTTTAAAATAAATTTATTTAGTTTTAATTCTTATTTTGATTTTATAGACTATTTTAAACACGTAAAACTATCAAAAAAATTCAAAAACTTGTGAATAAAAAAAAAGTTATAGACTAAATTTAAAATGTTCCTTTTCATAAGTAAATCTTTCATAATTAATCAAAATGAGAACTTAAACACTTGAAAATAGTACAAATGCATTTTAATTGTATATGTTTGATAATTTAATTAGCATGAAAGTTTAAACACTTGAAAATAATATACACTTTAGTTTCACTTTTAACCCATGAGCCGTTCAATAAAGAGACGTGAATTATTAGTGAAAACTCAAAGTTTGAACTCTTATTGTAATAATTTTTACTTCACAACCTGAGATCTCTCTTCCGCTAGAAAATGGAGTGTCATCGCATGTTATAATACTTTTATTTTTACACTTTAAGATGATATTGTGTTAGTCTGTTAGATGTACTTATATTCAACTAAACTCAAGATACATAAGAAGTTTTACCTAATTTATATCATTATATAATGGAACTAATTGTTATACATGTACCCAAATGAAAATTAAATTTTGCTTTTTCTTAAACGAATTCCTTTTAATTATTTGTAGGGTTTAGTTGAAGAATTCAAATTGGACTTGTTTAATTTACCTATATATCATCCCACTATAGAGGAAGTCAAACAAATTATTAAAACAGAAGGATCTTTTAGCATCAAAATATTGAAGACTTTTAAAATAGATTGGGATGCAAACCTACAAGAAGATATCAATGATTATGTTGTTGATAGCAAAATGAGAGGAGTATTCATATCAAAGTACCATAGAGCTCTACTTGAATATCTTTTAATAGCTCAGTTCGGTGAAAATATCATGGACGAATTATTTTCAAGATTCACAAAATTAATTGAACAATTTATTGAGGTTAAGTCACCATATTTTACGAATATAGTATTATTCATGACCAAAAACTGTTAAAAAAAGGTAGAGTGAATATTGTAACGTTAATATAAATTAGAATAACAAATAAAGATATTTTTAACAACATCAACAATAAATAAAATACAAATGTACTTGGTTAGGTAAGTATTGGTCGAAGTAAAAATGTTATAAATATCGGTGAATATATATGATATAATTACAAAGTTTTGAACGTAAGATCATTAGAATGTAAATATTTATTTTTCTATTTTTATTACTAATGAGTATGAATTATACTCATTTTAATTAATAATTGGCTAAATTATATATGTAATTCTATTTTTATGTTTTTTAGATTTCATTTTGATTTTGTATATATAAAATAATTTAGTTCTTTACATTAAAATTTACAAGATCTAACGACTTACGCACATTATATAATTTGACATATGAGTACAAATAAATCTTTTTTTATATATTAGTATCAAATAAATATTTTTACTATAGCTTTTTAATATTTAGTTTTTTAACTGTACAACTTGATATCTAATTTTTTTTATAATCATATATATATATATAGATAAATTAAAAAATAAATTTATCGATCAAAATATTAATAGTATCAATAAATGTGTAAATGAAAAGAAAAACAAACTTTTTATATAACATGAAAAAGATAAAATAATATCTTAAATATATTAGGGGTAGAATGTATAGGTGGTGGATTAAAAGTAAAAAATTCCTAAGATCATCTCCAACGGGAGGTAAAATGAGGTCGTCCGCCAGCGTGTAATTACTTAACTTTTAGTTTTTTGTGGGTTCACAGTTGGAGTTGTGCCAATATGTCATCACGATACTGTCAGAAAGGAACGGTGCTTCATAGCAACTAACTTTTATTAATTTATTAATAATAATAAATTTATTATTTTTTATTAATTTATAGTCGTTAACTTCTTTTTAATTTATTAAATAATAATAATTTTGTAACCATTAGCTTTTTTTTAGTTAATATACCACCGTTAGTCTTTTTTTTTCTTTAATTATGATTGTTAACTCATTAATAAAAACAATTTGCTACTCATACTTTTTCTTCACAATTATTATTATAAAAATTTAAGTTCAATTTTATTTTAATTTAAAATTTTAATTTTAATTTTAAATTAAAATAATGTATAATAATATTAATCAGAATATTTAAATTAATATTTTATGTTATAATAAAATTAAATACAAATTAAATATTAATGTATAAATTAAAGTAATGGAATATAATATAATTTTTTTAAAGTTAAACCGTAAAAAATGAATGAGTTGATTTAGGGTGATGTGACATAGTAGAACTTGAATCATGTTGAATTTACCGTTAGAATAGAAAATGAGTGAATTGCTTCGAAATGATGTGGCATAGTGGACCCAATCTAAAAAACCCATATTTAAGTTCACACGTTGGAGATGCTCTAAGACATATCAAAGTAACTTAAAGATATTTGCACACACAAAGCCCAATAAGTTCTTATGTGACAACCCATTATGGTAGGAAAAATTTACCCTCCATCCGCATTTCTATACCTATACCCCATAGTTTTATAAAAATGTCAATTACACCCTCAAAATTTATTTTTTATTAATTTAAAGTTACTTTTTTTTTACCATTTTATATTTTATGGAGTCAGAAAAAAAAAATTCGATAGAAAAAAGTTTTTCGATAACTTTCGGAAATTTTTTTTTGAAGAATTTCAGTACAAACTTTACTTTTGGATTTTTTTTTCAAATTTTCCAGTACAGAAGATTCTTATCGGGAAAATTTTAAGAAAAATTCTAAAAGTGAAAAAAATGTACTACCGGAAAATTTCATTGAAAAGATTTTCGGTACATAAGGCGTTTCCCGAAAAACTTTCTCACAAAGATTTTCGGTACACACCATTTTTTTAAATAATAATATAACATAAATATTTTTAAATAATAATATATCATAAATAATTAATAATTAATACACTATTAAATAATTAATACATCATAAATAATTAATACATCGTAATAATTAATACATCATTATTAATAATTAATACACCATAAATAATCGTCTTCTACTAAATGTTAAGCCTCAAGTTTCTCGGAAAAAGTCTCTCTATACTTGAGAAGTTCAAAAAAGTTTTCTGGAAGAGTGTTATGTACCGGAGAAATTCAAAAAATATTTTTCAGAAGAGTGTTTTGTACCAAAGAACTTCAAAAAATATTTTCTGAAAGATGTTTCAGTATCGGAGAACTTCAAATTAGTTTTCCGGAATATATTTTGTGTACCGGAAAACTTGTATTCAAGTCAATTCCTGAAAGTTTAAAAAAAAACTCTTCCGAAAAACTTAAAATGATAAATGATAAATTTTTTGAAATTTTATTATTTAAACGAGGACAAAAATGTTATTTCATTTCTAATTTGGGGGTATAGATATAATTAGGGGATATAGAGTAAAATTTTCTTATGATTGGTAGGAAGAAAATTTTATCATCTAACTCTATATGTATACTCTTACTTCCACATTAATTTTATACAAATTATTTATTTTTTAGAACACACATTTTAGAAATTTCAAATGTTTTCTACAAATTTTTTATATTTCAAATTCGCTTCAAGCATTTTGAAATATAAATGTATTTCAAAAAAATTTAAATTTGTGGTTTAAAAATTGTTTTTTGACTTTTCCAAAATATTTGTGTTTCAGAAAAATTAAGTCACACCAACTTGAGAGTCTGATATTCTCATTGGGAATAGAAATTTAATTTTGAAATTTAATAGTACAAAATAGAATATTACTTATTTGTGAAGTCATTGGTTTGAATCCATGATATATCTCTTCTCTATATTTTTTATGTGTGTGAGGTTCATTATTATATTGATTTGACAAAAAAAAAACTTACAACAATAAATATATAATTTATATCATTGTATAAAGGATTAATTTAATGTTTATGCATGTACCCAAATACTTGTAAAACATAAGTTTTGTTTTAACTTGTGATTTGCTTTTTGTTATAAGATTTCCTTAAAATTGAAGTCAAACAATTGAATGAGGCAGAAGGAATTTTTATTTAACAAAATATTGAAGACTTTTAAAATAAGGTGGGATGTAAATCTACAAGAAAATATCAATGATTATGTTGTTGATAGCAAAATGAGAAGAGAGTTTATATTTAAATATCATAGAGTTGTATTCGAATCTCTTTTAATAGCTCAGTTTAGTAAAAATATCATAGACGAATTGTTTTCAAGGTTTGTAAAATTAATTGAACAATTCATTTAGTTAAAGCCATCAGATTTTACTCAAAGAAGATTGAGTGCATGTTGTAATATTAATATAAATTAGAATAAAGTATATACAAAGCTAACAACAAATAAAAGTGGTTATGTAAATATTGGTTAAAGTGAAATCTTTTTTAAGTGTTGGTGAATCTATGAAATAATTAACAAAGTTTCAATGTGAGATCTTTAGAATGTGAATATTTGTATGTGTATTTGTATTTTTGTTAGTAAATTAGTTTGTATTTTCCTTATACTCATTTTAATTAATAATTGGCTTGATTATATTTGTAATTTTGTTTTTGTGTTTGTTTGGTTTCATCTTGATCTCTTATATACTAAACAATATGGTTCTTTGCATTAAAATTCACATCATCTAACAATTTACTAATTCATTATACAACATGACATATTAGTACAAATAAATCATAAATTTAGTGATAGAAAGAATTACATATTATATTAAAAATTAAAAGATTATATTTTTCGAGTTAAAAATCAGTGGACTTAAATGTAAATCAGTGAAAACATAGATAAAAAGTGCATGTAAGTCTTATATATACTTAAAGTTGAGCTAAATTTGAAATCACGGTCAATTAATTGAATAACAATTCATGTAACTCCAACTAAACTAATGTGTTTTTTTGTAACTTTGTAAGCAAAAAGTTAATTTTATTAAAATGGGAACCTTATCTCAACTTTACACGAGCCCTGCCAAATTAAGATTACAAGAGTAACACACTAATTACTAACAATAAAACACAAGAATAAGAAACCAAAATTAGTATGCTCCAATCACGTTGACATTGTGAATATCATGATAATTCCTCAGCTGCACTATCGTTTCAATTCATGAAAATGTCTAATAATATTTATTTTCCACCAATAAAAAATTAGCTGTTGCCTCTACACAATATTTTTTAAGATAATAAAAGGTTGTAATTTTAAGCATTATTCTTCTAATAAATGTCAGGCTTTTAACACTAATGTACATGTACAATCATATAAAATGTTTCATCATATCTTAAAGGTGAAATTACTCCGTGACTCTTCAAGTTATTTTGTGACTCTTTAAATCATTAACATAACTATTTAATAAATTTTTGAATCATAAATTCTGCGCTACATTTGAATTAACGTGACTCAAAAATAATCTTTTGAAAGTTTTGATGTTGCAGCATCTATGTCATCTATATGAGCAAGTTCAATGAGTTTTAAAATGGAGGTTTTTTTTTCAAAATTTCAATGTAATCTGGAATAGTTTTTTTTATCTGAACTATATTTATGAATAGTCCATTTAAATTGTATAATTTTAATCGGACAGTTTAAATATAAATTACATTTTAATTATTTTTAAATTTAAAATTAAAATCATCTAATTTTAATTGAACCACTTAGAAGTGATTGTTAAATACATGTCTGTGAACTTAATTGAGCTATGAATGCATGTCTGTGTCATATATTCCTTTAAATGGCTATATTCGCATATTATTAATGTGAATGTGTGTCTCAAATCATCTAACTAAAGTTGGTTAAACTTTTGTGGTTGTTATAACTACTTTTGGCCAAGTTAGTTATGAAAGGTGATTAATTAGTTTGCTTTTGTATACTATAAATAAAGTATTAATATAATTGCAACAGTGTGGGAAAAGTGTAATGTTGTTGTAATAGCAAAGAAAACTAAGAGAGGCATATGCAATTCAAAATTCATAGAGAAGATTAAAGGAAAAAAAGAAAAATTGAGAGAAAGACTAGTATTGCTAGTTCATAAGCAGTGATAGATACTAGGAGATCAATCATAAAAAGGTTTTAATCTTGTAAAGTTCAATCATGAATAGTGGATTAATCTTGTTTTTCCGTGACGTAGGTTTCAACAATTGAGACTGAACACATAAATTCTTGGTGTTATTATTTCTTTATTCTTCTTTATTTTCGTTTGTATTTGATTGTGAAAACAGTTTAATCAAAACTGCAAAAAACCAAGAACGATAATCAGTCTTCGTTTTTTGGTTTTCTATTCTGTCAAGATCGTTCTTCGTTTCCGTTTTTCTCTGCAATTGTTTGTTTTTTCTGTTTTGTTGATGAATCTTTGTTGCAGATTTCAATATTGTTTTAACAACTACTATCCCTATAAATGATTATATTTTATTTTATTTTGTGTGTCTTAAGCATTCCTATTTATATATATATATATATATATATATTAGCTTTCAAGTTATTACTTCAAGTGAAAAAAAATAAAAAAAATAAAATAACATATGAGTTGAATAACTTGTTTATTGAATTATTGAAATGCGCTACATTTATATGATTTGTTTTTATTCATTTTAACTATTTTCTAATTAACTAATTAATTAAACGATTAATTAATTAATCATCACATATAACAACTATTTACTTGAATTACAAACAAATTTTCAAATATCAACAACATTCTTCATTTATCCTAATCAATCTGATTTTTCTAAGACAACTACATAGGACAACTATGGTTTTAGTACTACACCTATACGTAACAGTACCTATTTATTTTATCAGCATTTAATGGGATTAAGACATGATTTATCAGTTAGCCGCCTAATTAAACCATCAAAGCCAAGGGCCTAAGGTAACTACCCACTTGAAATAATTTTTCTTCAAATTAAATTTACTCTTCTAGAATTTTTTATCAATGTTCTTTTTTTAAAAAAAAAAAATACTCAATTATCTCCTTTTGAAAATAATATACCAAAATACTATTTTTTTTTTTAAGTTATAAGTCGTCATTTGGAATTATGATTTCTCAAAGAAGCCCAAATTCCAAATGGCGACTTATAACTTAAGAAAAAAAAAAGTAACAGACATTTTGGTGTTTTATTCTTAAAAATGGGTTATTTGAATAAACAAAAACCCTCGAATTAACGTTTTGTCATTAAATATATTCGAGTAAAATAGTGGCTATATTCCTTGTATAAATATGTACCAATTGTCTCATCATGACATAGTTGGAGCATCTTTTTTTTATGACAATGGAGCGACTTCTTCATATGAAAGGGGGTATGGGAGAAACTAGTTACGCCAAAAACTCCTTACTTCAGGTATTATCTTATTTTCTTTATTTTATTGTAACCCATGTTGTAGTTTACTTTAATTTTTTGTTATTAAAGGAAAAATATACTAAGAATACTAACACTAAATGAGTCAAAAGTAATTAACTTGTTCATAATAGTATACAGAGAAAATATATCATATTTATAAATTTTTATATTAATAAATTATTATTTGTCATGCGAACAAGGAGCCTCAAAGTTTCTGTCAACAATATAATTATATATAACATTGATGTTTCCGAATTCTCATGATAAAGAAAATTATTATGTATTTATATAGTTGTCAATCATGCTTATATATACTATATATGTGGTTGTAACCAAAACTAAATTTAATTTATGCAGAGAAAAGTGATAAAGAAAGTGAAAACCTTACTTGATGAGAACTTGTTGAAATTGATGGAGTCCAAGAAAAATTTAAATGGTAGTTGGAAAATAGCCGATTTAGGTTGCTCTTCGGGACCAAATACACTTATGGCCATCTCTAATATCTTGAACGTCATCCAAAAAATTAGCTTAGAGTTAAAGCATAAGAAACATGTATTTCAAATTTATCTAAATGATCTAATTGAAAATGATTTCAATAATATTTTTAAGTTACTTCCGAATTTCCATGAAAGCATGCAACATGAAAGAAGAGAGAATGTTGGAGCATGCTACATTAATGCAACACCAGGGAGCTTTTATGGAAGGCTATTTCCCAATTATTACATTGACATTTTTCATTCTTCATATTGTCTCCATTGGCTATCACAAGTAAGTAACACCAAACCAAAGTTAGGATCCTCCTCGTTTTTTTCTTAACTATAATTTTTAGACAAAAATCATATAAATGCGCACATTCTTAAAATGTGTGACATTAATTAGATATTTATATACTAAAATCATATTATAGAGATGTATATTTCTTTGAAGAGATAGAAATATTCTCTACTCACCAAAAAAAAAAAAGAAACAATTTAAAATACAACAATTTGAGGAAAAAAATAAAATTGTTCTCCAATTTTAATATATTTAACATTTAGTGACAAAATTAGAGAAGAATGTAGTTGTTTTTTATTGGTAATTCAACTGCTTTTAGTACTACATATATATTGTGATAAACAATAGACTATTGATATTTGAATGGATTGTATTACTTCCTCTATCTCATATCATATTATATAGTATTATTTAAAACCGTTCCCACTTTTTAGAAAAATAATTATGTGCATGAGTTTCCAAGATAGAATAGTATGCTTTGACTAGTGAAATATTAAGTAGAAACACTAATTAATATATATATATATATATATATATATATATATATAATATGATGATTTTTATTTAAATTAGTGATAAAGAGAAAAATAGATTGAAAAAGTAAATTGAATAATATTGATGATTGAGATAGTTAATTATATTAAAAGTTACAAAAATTTAAATAATTAATTAGATAAACAAATAACTAGGATAAAATAACTAATTAGCTATTATATCCAACCAACTTAACTAACTAATTATTATATATATCATCTTCCTAAAATACATGTTAAACAAGTAGTTAATGATTTATATTCTAATCTTGCTTTGGTGTCTTAAATAGTTTTTGCATTATTATCTTGCACGTGTATTTTCCCTTTTTTGTTTTGGTATATTAAGTTGAAGTACCTTATGCATTCTCAATTTAACACAATGTTTTCATTTTCGGTTTAAAGGAAAACAACACACTACATATCAACGTTTTCTTAGTATTTCATATTATAGTTTTTATTCGATAAGTAGTATATTTCATTTTCGTATAAAAAAAGCATATTTCTTTATACTTAAAAAAAGTATATTTCTTTAAAATTATTTATTGGACCAACATTGCTAGTAACATTTTCCTACATTCTAGGATGGGTAAAGGAGACATGCAATGAGTGAGTTTATTAAAACAATAAATGGGATATTAAATGTTAAATCATGTAGGGTCTGTAATATAACTTTTAACTTCTTCAATTATCTTTTTTCGTTTGCATTATTTTATGGCATTAGGCACCAATATATTCGAAGAAGAAAACAGAACCACTCATTAAAGGAAATATTTACATAACAAGAGCGAGCCCTCCATCGGTGTATGATGTATATCTTGAGCATTTTGAAAGAGATTTCAGTAATTTTCTGAAGTCACGTTATGAGGAATTAGCATTGGATGGTGTGATGGTACTTACTATCAATGGAAGAGAAAACAATGGTGAAATTACTTCTTATGAGGTACTTGGCATGGTACTCAACCAGATGGTCCAAGAGGTACATTGATTGATATATACATGTAATAATTTTTACTCATGTTTTACTTACTTCACAATCGGAGATTTCTTTCATGGTAAAAAATGGAGTGTTAATGCATGTTATAATATTTTTACTTTTAATTTTTGAAATTTAGCAATACAAGATAGAATAAAGTTATATTTATCTAGAAAGTGCAGTTAATGTGATAAAAGGTTGCAAATAGATTAATATATTAAAATAAAAGTCCAAACTTGCAATACCTCTTTTATCTGCACTTAATGAGTGTGACTTTTTGTCATTAGACTCATTAGATCAATAAAATAAATACAACCATAGTTAAATTATTTGTTGCACTCTCATACATTAGAGTTTAGTTGAGTACAGTATGATACCCAACAATCATTCATATGAAATCAAATCATTATTTTATATTTAATTAATATTAAAATAATTTAAATTTTAAGTTGGTTTTATGTTAGGTACTATAGATATCCAACCAAACTCAAAGATACACGAGAATTTTTATCTAATTTATATAATTATATAATAGAATTAATTGTTATACATGTACCCAAATGAAGATTAAAATTTATTTTTTGTTATGAGAATTCCTTTCAATTATTTGCAGGGTTTAGTTGAGGAAGCTAAATTGGACTTGTTTAATTTACCTGTATATCATCCCACAATTGAGGAAGTCAAACAAATTATTAAAACAGAAGGATCTTTTACCATCAAAATATTGAAGACTTTTAAAATAGATTGGGATGCAAACCTACAAGAAGATATCAATGATTATGTTGTTGATAGCAAAATGAGAGGAGTATTCACATCAAAGTACCATAGAGCTCTACTCGAATCTCTTTTAATAGCTCAGTTTGGTGAAAATATCATGGACGAATTGTTCCAAAGGTTTGCAAAACTAATTGAACAATTTATTGAGTTAAAGTCACCATATTTTACGAATATAGTGTTGTTTATGACCAAAAATTCTTGAAAAAGATCAAGTGAATATTGTAACGTTAATATAAATTAGAATAACAAATAAATACATTTTTAACCGCGTTAACAATAAATAAAAAATAAAGGACCTTTGGTTAGGTAAGTATTGGTCGAAATGAAAAAGTTATAAGTGTTGATGGATATATATAATATAATTACAAAGACTTCAATGTGAGACCGTTAGAATTTGAATATTTATTTTTGTATTTTTGTTGGTAAATAAGTATGAATTATACTCATTTTAATTAATACTTGGCTAAATTATATTTATAATTTTATTTTTGTGTTTTTTAGATTTCATTTTAATTTTGAATATATTAAATAATTTAGTTCTTTACATTAAAATTCACAAGATTTAACGACTTACTAGCTCATTATATAATTTGACATATGAGCACAAATAAATATTTTTTATATATTAATATCAAATAAATCTTTTTACTATAGCTTTTTTATATTTAGTTTTTCAATTATACAGCTTGATATCTAAAGAGTTTTGATATATAGTCAACTTTAATAAATTTTATAGTGATATTTACGTAAATAAATTAAAAAAAAAGTTATTGGTTGAAATATTAATAATACTAATAAATGTGTAAACGAAAAGAAAAAAATATTATATAAAATAAAAAAGATATATATATAATAATATCTTAAATATATTAGAGGTAAAAAGTATAGGTGACGGGCGAAAAGTAAAAAACTCCTGAGACATATCAAAGTAACTTAAAATATTGGCAGACACAAAGCCCAATAAGTTGTTATGCGAAACTTTATCATCTAACTCTGTATGTGTACTTCCACAATAATTTTATACAAATTATCTGTTTTTTAGAACATGCATTTTAGAAAATTTAAATTTTTTTATTAAAAAATATTTTTTAAGTTTTTTTATAAATTTTTTGTATTTCAAATTCTTTTCAAGTATTCTAGAATATAAATGTATCTAAAAATTTTGAAATTTGTGTTTTAGAAAACTTTTTTGAATTTTTCAAAACATTTATATTTCATAAAAATTTAACTAAAAAGTGTCACACCATCTCGAGAGTCTCATATTTTCCTTGCAAATACGAAATGGATTTTAAAATTTATTAGTACAAAATAAAATATAACTATACTTATTTGTGAAATCATTGGTTCAAATCCATGATATATCCCTTCTCTATATTTTATGTGTGTGAGGTTCATTATTATATTGATTTGACAAAAAAAAAACTTACAACAATAAATATAAAATTTATATCATTATATAATGGATTAATTAATGTTTATGCATATACCCAAATACTTGTAAAACATAAATTTTGTTTTAACTTATGATTTGCTTTTTGTTATATGATTTCCTTAAAATTGAAGTCAAACAAGTGTTTAAGGTAGAATGACTTTTTACCATCAAAACATTGAAGATATCAATGATTATTTTGGAATGCAAACTTAGAAATCAATGATTATTTTGTTAATAGGAAAATGAGAGGAGAGTTCATATCTAAGTACTATAGAGTTGTATTTAAAGGTTAAATTACATAAGTGGTCATTTAACTTAATTTCTGATAACGTTTTAGTCTTTTATATTTTTTTTTCTCGAGTTAGTCCTTTATTTTAATTTTAAGTGACAATTTGATATTTGATATTTTAAAATTTCAACAATGTTATTCTTTTTTGTGCAAAAATTCAAAAAAATCATCAAACTTTTTAACCAAAACCCATAAAATTGATAATCATCTTCGATCTAATGCAAATTTTATCAAATTCATAACTCAAATATTCAAATACACTCATATTTTCATCTCCAACAAATCAAATATATAAAGAATAAAAATATGAGTGTATTTGAATATTTGAGTTATGAATTTGATAAAATTTGCATTAGATTGAAAATAACTATCAATTTTATGGGTTTTGGTTGAAAAATTTGATGATTTTTTTGAATTTTTGTATAAAAAAGGATAACATTGTTGAAATTTTAAAACATAAAATATCAAATTGTCACTTAAAACTAAAATAAATGACCAACTCGAGAAAAAAAAAAAGATAAAGGACTAAAATGTTACCTGAAATTAAGTTAAGTGACCACGAATGTAATTTAGCTGTATTCAAATCTCTTTTAATAGTTTAATTTGGTGAAAATATCATGAACGAATTGTTTTCAAGGTTTCCAAAACTAATTGAACAAATGATTAAGTTAAAGCCATCAAATTTTACTTAAAGAAGATCGAGTTCATCTTATAATGTTAATATAAATTAGAATAAGATATATATAAAGCTTACAACAAATAAAAGTGATTATGTAAATATTGGTTAAAGTGAAATCTTCTCTAAGTGTTGGTGAATCTATGAAATAATTAACAAAGTTTCAATGTGAAATCTTTAGAATGTGAATATTTATATGTGTATTTGTATTTTTGTTAGTAAATTAGTTTGTATTTCTCTTATACTCATTTTAATTAATAATTGGTTTGATTATATTTATAATTTTGTTTTTGTGTTTGTTTGGTTTCATCTTGATCTCTTACATACTAAACAATATGATTCTTTGCATTAAAATTCACATCATCTAACGATTTACTAATTCATTATACAACATGACATATCATAAATTTAGTGATAGAAAAAATTACATATTATATTCAAAATTAAAAGATTATATTTTTCAAGTTAAAAATGAGTGAACTTTAATGTAAATAAGTGAAAACATAGATAAAAAGTGCATGTAAGTCTTATATATACTTAAAGTTGAGCTAAGTTTGAAATCACGGTCAATTAATTGAATAACAATTCATGTAACTCCAACTAAACAATGTGTTTTTTGTAACTTTATAAGCAAAAAGTTAATTTTATTAAAATGGGAACCTTATCAACTTTACACAAGGCCTGCCAAATTAAGATTACAAGAGTAAGACACTAATTACTAACAATAAAACACAAGAATAAGAAACCAAAATTAGTATGCTCCAAGCGCGATGACATTGTGAATATCATGATAACTAGATTATGGTCCGCGCATTGCGCGGATATTAATTAATTTTATAAGTTTTGTAAGTAATATTTTATGTATTATAAATATAATTATTTTATAATATTATTTTATTGATTTGTAATAATTGAATATGATTAGGAAAATTAAAATAATAGAAAATTATGTTTATCACAATCATCTAATTTAATTTTTAAAATATTTTTTAAAATTCGTATGATAATTTATTATATTGGATAATTGTTTGACTCATTTTAGTATGATTGTTATTTTATTTTTTAACATATCATGGTACTTGTATTTATTTGATGAAATAAAATGTAATTTACAAACAAAAAAATAAGATGTAAAAATTTAAAAATATGATTGACTATTTAATATTTTTTATTTAAAAAAAATATTAATATTGAATTATATTGTAGCGTAGTCCAAATTTATTTGTTTTATTAGTATGAT
>JBBPBS010001064.1:1430700-1441084 GCA_037974835.1 Cicer judaicum | reverse complement strand
ATAAAATAATTTGATAATAATATAAATTATAAATTATTATCAAATTCTAAAATAATTTATAAATTATAAATTTATTATAAATAATTGTAAAATAATTTTATAATTTTATAAGTAATATTTTATGTATTATAAATATAGTTATCTTATAATATTAGTTTATTAATTTGTAATAATTGCATATGTTTAGGAAATTTAAAATGAGGGAAAATCATGTTTATTAGTATGATGTTTTAATTGTGAGTCTCAAAAGTTATATTTATCTAGTAAGTGCAGTTAATGTGATAAAAGGTTGCAAATAGATTAATATATTAGAATACAAGTTCAAACTTGCAATACCTCTTTTATCTGCACTTAATGAGTGTGACTTTTTGTCATTAGATCAATAAAATAAATACAACCATAGTTAAATTATTTGTTGCACTCTCATACATTAGAGTTTAGTTGAGTACAGTATGATACCCAACAATCATTCATATGAAATCAGATCATTATTTTATATTTAATTAATATTAAAATAATTTAAATTTTAAGTTGATTTTGTGTTAGGTACTACAGATATCCAACCAAACTCAAAGATACATGTACCCAAATAAAAATTAAATTTTATTTTTGTTATAAGAATTCTTTTAAATTATTTGCAGGGTTTATTTGAAGAAGCTAAGTTGGACTTGTTTAATTTACCTATATATCATCCCTCTATAGAGGAAGTCAAACAAGTTATTAAGACAGAAGGATCTTTTACCATCAAAATATTGTAGACTTTTAAAATAGGTTGTGATGCAAACCTACAAGAAGAGATCAATGATTATGTTGTTGATAGCAAAATGAGAGGAGAGTTCATATCTAAATACCTTAGAGCTGCATTTGAATCTCTTTTAATAGCTCAGTTTGGTAAAAATCTCATGGATGAATTGTTTTCAAGGTTCGCAAAACTAATTGAACAATTTTTTAAGTTAAAATCACCATATTATACTAACATAGTGTTGTTTATGACCAAAAACTCTTAGAAAAAGATAGAACGAATATTGTAACATTAATATAAATTAGAATAAGAAATAAAGATATTTCTAACCGTATCAACAATAAATAAAGAATAAAGGTGTTTGGTTAAGTAAGTCTTGATCGAAGTGAAAATGTTATAAATATTGGTGAATATATATAATATAGTTACAAAGATTTTAATGTGAGATATTGTAATTTCTAAAAAAAATTTGATATGTAAATAGTATTATACAATCGACTTCAATAAATATAGTGATATTCACTTAAATAAATTAGAAAAGATTATTGATTAAAATATTAATAATATCAATAATGGGCAAGTAAAAAGAAAAAATCATTTTATATAAATAAATATCTTAAATGTATTCGGGGTAGAAGGTATAGGTGGCACATGGATGGTAAAAAACTCCTAAGAATATCAAAGTAACTTAAAGACATTTGCACACTCAAAGCCCAATAACTAGCTTCTTATGTGACGACCCATTATGGTACGTGTTAGCTAAGAAGAAAATTTTATCATGTAACTCTATTTTTTTGAAAACACAACTTAAAGATGGTGGAAATGGAATATAATCTTTTTTTTTGTTTAAAAAAAGTGGTTAAATTGATAGTTTAAGTAAAGACCTAAATAGGTAAAAGGTCATTGCAAATTATAATCTATTTTTCTTTTAGATTCATTATTTTTATTTTAAAATACTTTTTATTTAGTAATTTCTTGTTAACCTTCGCAAGTGGACAATTTCATGTATATTTTTGCTAAAAGTGTACATAATTTGATTAACTGGCTTATATTACAGAAGTTGCTGATTTATCATTATTCACTATTAAATACTTATTAATTATTTATTAAAAATTAAAAATTAAAAATAGAAACCGTCTTCCACCGGCGCCGCCGACTTCCTCCATTTCACCTCAAACGGCGCTGACACCTTTCGCGAACGATTTTTGCTACTTTTTTAAGTTCAGTTTTTTTGGGTCTGTAGCTAAATCTTCGTATATAAATCTTGCTACTTTTTTTAGTTTCATATTGTTTTTGGTCTGTTGCTAAATCTTCCCACTTTCTCTTTCTTTCCCTATTTTTCCTCTCAACTCAGCCTATGCATTTTTCATTTTTTTTTTTTTTTTTGTTGCTTTGCCAGCGTTTGAAACTGATCTGGTTCAAAAGCTTTTTCCAAACGCAATTCTAGAGTCTCTAGTTAGGCTTTTTTTTTTTGGGGGGTGTCATGTGTGCAGGAGTAGAACGAATTTGAAGAGGAGAAGAAAAATAGTTGAAGAGATAGTTATTAATTGATTAAACCAAATCTTAATAAAATAATTATTTTATGTTTTTAATAAATGATTTAAAAACATTAATGAGTGATTAATATTGGAGAATGGGGAATCAAGATAAAAAGCTATAGTCATACATGCCACATTATTTATTTATATTCACTTCAGAAAAAAAAATTAATAATAAAAGACTAAATTAAAAGTGTTTTGAGAGTGTAAAATTAAATAAAAATAAAAATAGCTCCTATTTTAAGAAGATTTTTATTTAAGCATTATTAAATAAAATATGGGGTAGTGGTATAATCTTTTTCCTCAAGTTTGACCGTTGATTGACCGGCTTTTGGGCTTCCCCTCTCCAATGAGTGCTTGGTAGCTTTTGGGCCTAGCAAGTTTTTAGCGAAGGGAGCAACTTTTCTCCCATCACCTCAATTTGATTTCGGAAGTAGAGCATGTTTGGTACTTGTTAGGAGGTGGAAATTTCATCTTTTTATTCAACATTAATGGACAGTTATATATCTTATTCTATAGCCAAAAATTATTGATGACCACATATGCACCTTTTTTAACACTTTGAGAGAAAAGTAATAATAATACTAATAATAATAAAATATTTTATTGGTAATCTGATAGTAAAAAAAGAGAGAGAGAGAGAAAATAAAGGGTTATATTTGTAGAAAGGAACTATATATTGCAAATTTTGGCAAAAAAGAGATAGAACACTGTTGAACTAAAAAAAGACAGAACAGTAGTAATTTACAGTGCCACCAAATCAACATCATATTAACGATATGATTCATTCGTACTAATGTTACCCCAAAAAAAAAGTACCCCTTACGTTTGTCTCCACGGAGACAGCACGCAACACAACACACAAAACATACTGCAACGTAAAACACTTTCTTTACATACTATTATTACACACAAAAACAGCAACAAATTGTCATGCCCATAACGTAACACAATTTCCCCATTCGCAAATATCATCAAATATGTCCACAATTAACAGTTTACACATTCAGCAGCTCCACAAATGTTGAAAACAACAAACACTTACAAAAACGAAAACTCTCAACAATGAAAAAGAAATAGGGAACCATCTATGATTTTAAATTGCTCTCCAAAATCACAACTGCAATATTGTATATTTTCAATGCCCCGTAATAGCATCACAATTGCAATTTAGACATCCATATTTTTAAGCATTTTCTTGCAACATCAAAAATCTTTAACAACAAGATCACTTCAACTTCAATTTAAAACCATCGATGTTTCTTAATAGAAAAATGAAGAACTCCCGAAATCCAAAACATCCACATTTTCTGTACCCAACATTTGAATATTGTTATGCAAGTTATAACAATCTGGTGCTAGATTATTATTCTGCTCCCAATAATAATACCCATCATCACCACCGTTGAATGCGTTACCCTGATCATAAGACGTGGAGCTATTAATATCCGGTGGCAATGGAGGAAGCTCTATGCTGTTGGTGTTGTTAATATTGTTGCTAGCAGTAGAACTACTAACATCATCGTTAAAAAAAACTTGTTGGTTAAAATGGGAACTTCCATTATTGTTGTTTTTAAAACTAGCCTCCAACGTGGCAACAGGAAGTTGAGGAGGAATATTATTATATTTATTTAAATAATTATTATTTTCCTCCCCGTAACCGTAACCGTAAGAAGAGGAAGTTATAACAGAAACCGGGTTACAATTAACAGGAATCGGGTCGGGTTGAAGAACGAAGGAAAGGTCATGCACATTATGATGGTGAAAAGTTTGTTGCGGTTGGTCGGGTGAGAGGATAGGAGTAACAGAAGAACCGGGAGGGGTATCAGCGTAAACAAAATTGGTTCGAGCACGTGAACCACGCATGGCACGTGCGGCTCTATCGTAAGCTAAAGCGGCTTCTTCGGCTGTGTCGAATGTTCCTAGCCAGTGTCTTTCTTTCGTAGAAGGGTCTCGAATCTCGGCTGCGTATCTTCCCCATGGTCTTCTTCGAACTCCTAAGTACCTACCTCCCCATGCCGTTTGTTGTTGTTGTTGTTCTTGGGTTGTCGTTTCACTTGTTGTTCCTGTCGTTTGCTTCTTTTTACCTTTTGAAGGGTTCATTGTATAGAAACAAAGGTTGGTGGTTATGAGATAGAAAAATAAGATGATTTGGAAGATAGCTTACAAATGGAATGCAAGAGGTTTTTAGAGTATAGTACCAGTGGTTTTTGTTTTTTGTTGGGGGAGTTTTGCATGTTAATCCATGGTTTAAATAAGAGAGACCCTGGTTGTTTAAATTGTCATTTTTACCCTTGCTTCTATGAATGAGTGTTGACACGTGCTGTTTTTTATTTATTATTTTTTTTTGGTTGAAAATTATCCACACATTTCATAATGAGTTTATATGTAAGCTTCATCATAATCTGCTTCACTGGTCTCATAATAATTGAGTAATCTTTTTTTTTTTTTTTTTTTTTTTTTTTTTCTTTTACGAATAATTGAGTAATCTAATCTATCATAAAAGGGAAAAGGAACAATCAAAGGAGAGCAACACAATCCAACTCTTCAACGGCTTTAAATTTTCATTCATTTACAAATTGTGTTTTAGCATGTAAAATATGGATTTTTTATGTTAAAAAATATATTATTTCAAATAGTTTATTTATAATTTCATTTAAATTCTAATTTTTGTAAGGAAATATTATTTCTTTTGTAAGAAGTGAATTTTAACTATCAAATAATGGGAAAGAAGGATACGTGAAAATAATTAATTAATTAATTAATTAATGTTATGTTTTACATAATTAATTAAGTAATTAATGTTTTTTTTGTAACTATCATTTATTGATAAATAAAATTTAATTAAAAATTATTTTAGTTACTGTTCGAAATTGAATTTTTTTAAATCATTCGGTTTTAACTAGAGTTTATCTACCGTTTCAATCTAATCCTTTATTTTATATGTAAATGTTATTTAATTATGGAGTAGAAAATATAATTAATTAATTGTATATATAGTGGGTGCGTGGCATAATTAGAAATCTAAATGGCCCACGATAAGCATGTTCTCCTAGATACCCCATTTCATGATTATTCCCCAATCAAATTAGTTCTGCTTTGATTTGAATTATTAGTTAAACTTAAATAAATAAAATAACTTCAATATTGTGTCTATAATGAGAATAAGGCAATAAACCTCATATAGTCCAAAGTTGCTGCATGTGACTTTTCTATCAAATCATGGGATTGTACATGAACGAGGAACTAATCACACAATCTATTAAGATATAGAATACCATCTATAATTTTATTTTATCTTCAAGTCTTTTCTCATTAAATTTGATGATGATCATAGGAAAGAAAGGAAAAAGGTTCATATGAATTGAGTTGCACATTCTGACGATCATTACAGGTGGGAGGAGCTCGATGCCTTTTTTGATGATTAAGTTATAAGCTAATTAAGATCTTTTAGAATAAACTACTTAGATTGATCATTAGTAATTATGTGGGTGCTATGTCCAATCTGCTCAATACTCTTCATTTGGCTGCATGCTTATAGGATGCATGCTATGCTATGATTTAACATTTGCCAAAACAAACTTTTCTATTTTTTCATGTAAAAATAATTACTATAATTTTTTCCATTGCAAACTCAAGACCTTTTTTTTAATCAAAATGAATTTCATATGCCAATTAAGTTTTACTGATAGAACTATATCAATTATGTTTTTTAATTAATATATACTAACTATTTTAGTCTTTTTTAAAAAATATTAACTTTGAAAGTTTAATGTTTATATGAAATAAAATAAGGATTTCATTCACTCACATGATCAATGTAATAAAAATTAAAATTATTAATCAATTAAAACTCTTAAATTATTAAAAATCTTTTCCTTTTATTATGATTATTTTTAAATTTACTCACGTAGTTGATTATAATGCATTGACAATTGACCGAATATAACTTTTACACTCTTTTATATATATATATATTAAACTCGTAAAATCAAACTTATAAAACAACTCACAATATAAAGATATTAAAAATATAAACATGCCCCATTAGTAAGAAAAGAAACATCCCCATTAGTGCGTTTCATTAAATCTTACTTTTTTTTAAATATATATTTGACTATTTTCAAGTGAGTAAATCAGAGTATTTCAATAATAATCAAATGAATGATTATTATTTTGTGTATGTGACTAATTATAGGTAGCTACTCACTTCATTAACTTCTAACTCTAAAAGAATCAAATTCATATATATAAGACTCAGGTTTTAAATTCATATATATAAGACTCAGGTTTTAATGTTTTGATTAGGGGTGTATAGAACTCACCGCAAACCTATCTTAGCTTGTAAGAAATCGGTTGAATTTGACTTGGTCACAAAAAAATATGGAGATAAAAATAAAGATAAAATAGAAAAATAATTCATTTCGTGATACCAAACTTCCAAATTACTTTTATAAACAAATGATTATTTTATGCTATTATTGAAGCACTCTTTTTAATAAAAAAATAGAGATCACTAAAATATTCATTGATTTAAATTAAAAGAACCGCACATATATAATTTGTTAAAAATTGGAAAAATATGCATCTATGAATAAACTTGCAACATCCAAGTTAATAACATCAACCTGCAAAGTGTCTACAAATTAGACAAAATTACATGTGCTCGAATTCTTATGCATTCAAATTAATTTGCAATATTGGGGACATTGAATTCATCGATTGAATATATCTTTTACTGAATCAAAATAAAATACACATTATAACATGACAGGAAAATCAAACGTCGCACTTACTTGACGAAATAACATAAAAAAATATGAAGAAAAAATAAATTTATTTGAGAATTACTTATCAAAATAAAAAGATAGAAAATGTGATTTTAGACCCAAAACTGGTCCTAAATATTAACTTAGTAATTTTAAATTTTTAGTTTGACATAATCATATATAACTTACGAGTTACTTTATTTTTAATTATTTTTGTTTAAAATATCAAAATTCATTGTCTCTGGTCAAATATTGGTTTAATGAAAAAACCCGACCCAACAGCTCTAGCTAGTACACTTAAATTAATTTTGATTATAGATATACATAACTGTCCAATTTACCCGATCATTCACAAACAAATAATATGATTTTCGTTTTAAGTAAGAAAAATTAACAATATGATGATCAGTTACAGAAATTAATGATTTTAATGGATATATTAGATGCCAATGAATTTCGGTTTTGCCGGTATCATTTTGTTCTCTTCTTTTCTCCAAATAAATAAAATCAGTTACGAAATAATTTCGTGCATTAATTATTTTACTTATTTCTACTCTGAATTACTTATTGTGGCCTAAGATATTATAAAAAGGGTAGGTGGCAGTAACGATAGTCGTACATTTCAGGGTGACAATCTTTCAAGGGAATTCAAGCAATTTATTAGATTATTGTCGAAGCTTAACTTTTATAACCTTTTTAATATAATAATAGGAGTTTAAGGAATATTATTACTCATCCATGTGCAACCAATGAGAGCCTTAAAGTCAATGATAAGTTCCACAGTCTTCCCATCTTTTTATTAACAAAAGTTCACTTTTTTAGGGTTCATATTTAATTTACAAATATGTTTTCATGAATGATTTTAGAAAGTGCCACATATCCTTTTATTTTTATTGAAAAGTGTACTACCAAGCCATCCTAAATTTTATGATTTTCTCATATTAGGTACCTGAAAAAGTCTTATTATATAACTAATACTAGTATTACTTTAAGCAGTTACAAAAATATAATAATATTTAAAATAAATTATTATAATTGATAATTAATATAAAACTAATTTATATTGATAGTGCATAATTTATTTAGAATATATTTTTATTAATAAGTAAATTTAAATATATTTCTATGTACCACTAATTTTCCCTCTTTATTATTGTAAGTATAAACTAATAATAATTGATAATAAAGATGTTAATTTAACTTTAATATTTAATATTCAACGTATAAAAAAAAATATTTCATTCGTTTCACAATAATTGATATATTTGCAAATAAAAAATAAAATTATTGATCATGTTCATTTTTAATGTGATGTTAATTATAGTTTTTAAATTTTGTATTATATAATTAATATTACATATACTACTCTTAGTTTAATATCTTCTACATTATTTATATTTAAGGTAAATACATAAATATATAAAAATAATTTAATAAAAATATTATTATTTCTTTTATTTATATATTTTTTATAATATATAAAATAATCAAATAAGTCAATTAATATAGATTACAGAGTAATTTAAAAAAAAATCGACAGCTAAAAAAGAATAGATGAATTATTGCAAGAAACTCTTTTGTTAGTTCCTTTTTAATAGTCATTTTAAAACTGATGTAGTTCAATTACAAGGCACACACGCCTTGCGCATGTAAAAAGAATCGGCTAAAATACAACATTTTTTCAAAAAAAAAAAAACATTTTTTAAAAATTAATATTTTTAGGGGATGTGATCATATAGATACAAATTCTCTCAAAAAGAAATTTCTTAAAATAATTTAAAAACCAGTTTAAATGAAAAGTTGTTTTAAGTAATTTATTTAAGAATATATTTTTCATCTAATTTTAAAATATATATATATATATATATATATATATATATATATATTACCGTTAATGTGACGTGCAAAATAGATTATGCTACTTATAAATAAATAAAAAATCTCTAAAAGTTAATGTTTTAATCTTTAAACATCAAAATCATTTTTAAATAAATGCAGCTCTTGATTGGTATAACTAATACCATGGAAAATAAACAAGCGTTGATTTCAAGTTAATTATGTGTTACAATTGGAATGACTCTTGCTGAGGAAGCACTCCAGATTGCCAAAAATGTGTGTCTCAAAATCACTTAAATGTTGTAAGTATACAAATGGTAACAATATTAGAAGGTCAACACCCGCTGGTATATATATATATATATATATGTATGTATATTAGGTCGTTTCCCTTAGTGATGTGGGTTCCTCTTTCTGTGGGAATCCAAATTCAGGTTCACTATATTATTAGCCACTTCTCTTACACACATGTTGTTAATTTATATTACTTTCTATCTAATATAAATTCATTCGTTGTTGGCAAGGTCGAAAATCTTTTGTTCAATCAGCCGTAAAACTTTATGGTGTAAAGTTAATTAGGACTTATTTAACGTAAGTAACTTGATTAATTATTAACACTTATTTAGGTGAAATATTTACTGTATAATAATAATAATAATAATAATAATAATAATAATTAATAATGACAATAGTAATATTTCAATAAGTAATTGGGGCATTAAGAATAGTAGGGTAGGATAAAGTGTAAATAGTTTATTTAAAAAATGCATGCATAAAGTTGAGAAATATATACTAATTACTAAACTTTCCTATTTTATTTGTCAAAAAAAAAAAACTTTTCCTATTTTAAATTTACAAAGGAAATCAAATAAGGGGAAGCCATGTTGGGCAGCATGTGAGAAAGACACATAGGTAGTACCTTTCTTGAGGAAAACAATGGCTATAGCTAATTCTAAATTAATTGTAGTGGAACTTTGACCAAATGTCTCATACCTAACAATGTTACGTACTTACATGAAGTAATTAGAAGATATTACTGGAAAATAAAGAGGGGGAGAATATGGGAATGATGGAATATTAATTGTGGGTGCTATTTAATTACTCTAAATGAATAATACCATAATGGTTTTTTCTTTCAGTGAGTTTTTACTTATTATAAATTTCACTATTTTTCTTTTGATCCTTATAAACAAGATTAAGTTTTTATTTTTTTTATTTGATTTTATACTAATTATTGTACATTCTTTAAATTTTTTTATGATTTTTTGTAATAATTTCTATGACATTATAAAAAAAAATCTGAAAAAATTTAAATTTTTTTAACAACGAATATTAAATATGATGTTTAAGTGTAAAAAACTTAAAAAATTATATTTAATTCATCATTTATTAAAACATTCTAGTTTAAAATAGTATTATAAAAAATAATTTAAAATTTCTAACTACACACACAATAGTTAGTTTGAAATTAAAGGTCTAAAATGAAAATGATATTTTAA
>JBBPBS010001064.1:1391432-1421218 GCA_037974835.1 Cicer judaicum | reverse complement strand
ATTAAGATGAAAGTATCGTGTTCAATTTAAAAAAAAAAAAAGCATAATAATTAATTTTATAATATTTGTTATAAAATAAATAAATAAATTGGTGTAGTTTAAAATTATGATTAATTATATTTAGTCTATGATTATTGATTAATAAATATAATTAAGTGTCATAATTCATTAATCATGCATTTATTAAAATAGCTAATTATAGACTTTGAACTTTATTAAACATGAATTTTAGATATTTAAATATATATCAAATCTATTAATCATTCAAATTCTATCAAATATGCATGACATTTATGTGTCTAAATAGATATAATATTCATTTGTTACAATTTATATTTAAAAATTATAGTTGGCGACGCTTAAAATTATGGTTAATAAAATTATGTGATTTTTGATAATTTAATTATAATATTATTATATTCATTAATTATACACTAAACATAATTAATCATTTACATCAACTGCATTAACCATTTAATGAGATAGACTTAAACGGCAACCAAAGTTAATTGAATGCAGCAGAGAAAAATAAAAAGTAATTTATCGATAGATATAAACACTTAACTTTCAACTAAATATTTAAGTGAAATTATGAGATGTACCTTTTTCTGGTGCAACATTAATTTGTATGGGAAAGCAAATGTGTGTTGGTTGGAGGTGTAGCTTAGGTAACGTGTTGCACACAGGAGTCAACTAAAGAATTAACATTAGCCAAGTCCGGAACAACATTCATTAAAATTTTTGAATTCATATGATATAAAAAGAGAATGCATAATTTTAGTTTTTTATAGAATTTTTAACTACTTTATCTTAATATTTTTGCTTTACAAATTTGTGTCAATTTTACAAGTTTATCAATTATTTAGCTTAACCTAAAAGTTTGAGAGATAAAAAGATTTTATAGATAGAAAATTTTATTAAAAGAAGTTTTAAAATTAAAACACCTTTAAAATTATGCCGACTAAATGGAGTTTTCTTTTTTAAAAATAAAATTAACTTTTTTACAGAAACTTTTTGAATTTTTTTGATAATTTATTTTTATTTTTTCAACAAAATAAGTGTTAAAAAGAATATATCCATTCAAATTCGAAAAAAAAAATATGATCGCTGATTTTATCTATAAAAAAATATAAACACATGAGTATGATTTAAAACTATGATTAATTATGTTTAGTCATAATTATTGATTAATCAATATAATAAAATATTATAACTCATTAATCATGCATCTATTAAAGTAGTTAATCATAGATTTTTTGACATACAAAAAATATGTCAAAAAAATTTTTATTTGTTTTTTCAAAAAAATCATTTTATTTTTATTTTTCTCTCAATTTTTTTGAAAAACCAAATTCAAAGTTTATCCAAAAAAACAAAGCTTTCAATTTCTTTTTTAAAAAATCATCTAAAATTTATTATTTTTGGAAAAAATAATTAAATAATAAAAATTTAATTGACAAAATATTAAACCTTATGAATTCCTCAATTAAATTCATAAAAAATATTAAAATAATAAATTAAAATATTTTAAATAAAATAGTAGAATCATTTTAAGAGACACTTTATATTTTGAAGTTTAATTGAAAGTTCTAGATACTCCCCACACATATTGTGGAACAAAATCGGTTAATATAAATTTAAATTTACAACCAATTCGGTGTTATCATGAATTTAAGTCATTCAGTTCAAGACAATACTCACTTATGTACATTATAATTTCTTTTCCCATGGAAACGAACAACACTTAACATTTACACCAGTTGCATATTTTTGTGAACATCGAATACTCTTCGGGTACAACTATGAAGATTAATCACTGGATACTCATGAAATTAATTCAAAGCAACAACAAATTATTCGTAAGAGTTTTAATACTACAACATGTTCAAACTCATTTAAAACTGGGACTTTAGTTAACTTAAAAAATATTTGTGTCTTCTCATCTAAATGCGGTTGAATATCCCAGTTGGATATGTTAACTACTGTGCAATTTTATTTTATTATTTTTGATAAAAAAAATTAATTAAACAAGCACATGCATTGGAGGATGTTAATTTCAAACAACTACATCCATCAGTAGTGACGAACTTCAAAAACATGAAAGTTTATTTTACAACTTTATACTCTGAAAATTAAATCTCATCAAAATGGTCAAACACTGCATGTAGACGTGGCCTGACATACATGAGATATCATTTTATTAATAAAATACAGAAGTTCTATTATGCTTTGGTTTCTTCTAACTTTTTAAATTTTTACTCTCGATAAATTTTTTTAGCATTTTGTTTTTTTTAGAATATTTTGTTTTTAGACTTTATTAAAAAAAATAACTTTTTAATTTTAAAAACTTTTTCGTTTTTATTTCAGTTTTGAATTCAAAATTCATGAGTATTTTTTAAATTTTTAAATAATTTTTATAAATATATTTATGACATTATAAGAATTTCTCCTATTACAAATTATAAATTTTCAACAAAAAATAAATCAAATATATATATTTAAATGTCAAAAACTTAAAAAATTTATATTTAATTCATCCCTTCATAAATAAATTAGGATATAAAGTGTTAGGCTTATTTGTATATTTTATAATAGGAATTATAATTGATTTTCATTTATTTAATTATTTTTGGTAGAAAAACACTTATTTTTGCCTACAATAAGTAGGTGTAAATGAGTTGAGCTATCCATGAACTTTTAGTGTTTTTTTTTTTTAAATTAAAATAATCAAGTCCAAACTTTATAAGTTCAACTAATTAAATGAACAAAACTAAAGTTTTATAAGTTCGACGAGAAATTTTAATATTAAAGAATGAAAAAAATAAATTTAAACTATATATTAATTTATCTTAATTAAAATTTAAGTATTAAAAAAATCATATAATTTTTATTATAATCATAGTCTTCATGATTTGATATTAAAATAACTAATAATGTGCATAAATTAAAGTGGACAACATTTGAAGATGCTATTGTTATATCTTATTAGATGTGAAAGCATTATGACTTAAGTGGCATATAGAAATTTCTTATGAATTTAATGAGAGACTCACATAACATTGTTACCCAAATTTCATGATAGTTTTCATTTAATTTGTCAAGTAGTAACTTGATGTCCATAACAACGCTATGGCAATTTCATGCATTCTATATCAATATATATTCTATGGTCTAAGTTTCAATAAAAGTATCAATTGTTATTGTTATGACATAAATCTACGAGAAGAGTATAATCCAAAATACTAATTCATTAAACTAAAGAGCCTTATAGATATAGTATATTAAGTTTTCTTATCTACTTAAATTTTTAATGTAAGACTGATAACACTATTCTATCAATGAGTTAGTTCACGATGAAAAAAAAAAGAGTAATATATTGCTAGTCTGAATTTACTATAAACAAAAGACAAAATTAATATATTTTCATCAATATGTTGGACATCTTTGCTCGCGAAGATAGTAGGTATGAATACTATAATTTGTTCATGTTCACATGCTACAACGATATGTTCATAAACAATATGATACACCAACGACTATTGATAGAATAGTTATTTCCTCAAATTATGCATATTATTAAATGATTATATTTAAATAAAACTATATAATCATTTTTTAAAATTGTTCATCAAAACTATTGGTATTTTTTATTATTATTATGCATGTGAAATAAGATTGATATTTTGAAAAATGTACATAATAACAATAGTTTAATTAAAATTATAATAAAATAATTAAAATAATATTGAAAATTGATAATTTTGAGATATTTTTTTTATTAAAGTCAAACTCAATGTGAGATAATATTGTGGTTTTATTTTTATTTTATTTTTTAACAATTCTTTTTATCAGTAATCACTTTTTCTACTCAAAATAATTGATTCATTTAAAAAGAATTATCACAAAATAATTGATTTTATTAATGTACTTTTTTCAATTATATTATTTATTTAATATTATTTATATCATTTAATATAAATTTTTTTACTATAAATTTATGACATTTACAATGTATTAATATTTAATAAAAATATTTTTTAATTTTTATTTTTTTATATATATTTTTAATATGTGTGAAATATACAAATAATTGAATTATTATAGGAAGAGAGTACGTATTATTTATTAATTAATGTCGAAACAGAAGAAGAGAGCGTGTCAGGATGCATGTGAGTGTTGTACATAATGTCAATGTCCCAATTAATGATGCACGTATTGTATGTATACTTTAATTAAAACCCCATGGTCCAATAACCTAACCTCTTTCGGTGTTTCCCCACCATCTGCTCAACCAAACACCATAAAAAGATAAACCCCCTTTACAAATAGAATTCAAATTAAACATTTCAAATTTATGTAAAACAAAAAAAGTATTTCTATGAAAAAAGTTAAAATTATAAATATTAAATTTCTCTAAAAAAATGGTTTTATAAAAATTGTAAAAAAATTATATGCTCTTTGATATAAATATCTCTTTGTTTAATCTTTAATATTAGATTGTTCCACTTTTAAAAAATAATATTAAAACGTCTTATTTTTTAGCTCTAACTGCTCATCGCAATCTGGGGATGCGACCTCATGAACGAATTTTTTTTTTAAAGTTATTAGATGGTTGTATCTTGGGGATGCGACCTCCTACTAGGTATTTTATTTTTTTCTTTGTCCAATTTTGCCCTTAGGTATATTATATTTGTTATTATTAAATATTTTAAAAGTAATTATAATATTAAAAAATACAAAATATTTTTATAAATAATAAAAATAATTAATTTAATAATATTATATAATTTTTACTAATTATAATAATAAAAAGAATAATAATAATAATAATAATAAAAATAAAAATTCATTAAATTAAAGAAAAAAATACATTAAAATAATATTACATTAAATCAAAAGAAAAAAATACATCAATTTTGAGTAGATGTGCCACCAGCGTTTGAACAATGTTTCTTAGTATGTTTCTAAGTTTCAAGAAAGTGCGGATTATGTCAGGTATCTGGTCATACTAAGAAACATTGTACAAACGCTACTAACACATCTAATAAGCTTTGATTGAAAATTTATGTTTCATGTCATTCCTAAATGACGTTACCGATTAGAACAATTTGCAAAGAACGATTGGATGCGTTGGTTAGTCGCGGTATGTGGTTTTGTTGTAGTAGCTAGCAGAGACTTTGCAAATAGTTGTGTTCTTTTACCCTTATAGTGTAAAATTTGAAACATTGTTCTTTGTAAGTTTTGGTATCTACAAAGAAAATTGTCTTCTTGAGGGTGTTGCTCTATATAATGTATTAGAGCTATAGGCTATCTAAACTTGATGTTATATTTATATTTAGCTTCAACATTTGTTGGACTAGTGGTTATTTTAATACAATCATTTACTTATAAAAAACATTAAAATACGAAATTGTAGTAATGAATTTTAGAATTCAGATTTGTAATCAATATAGTCATGTACTACAAAATATTAGTGAATTGGATTACCCGATTATATAGGATCAATCTTGTAAAGAATATCTTGGTTTATATATGTTCTATGTAATCTTTTTATAATGAATGGTTGTATCAAGTACTTATGTATATTATGCAATTTAGACACTGTGTAAACAAATTTGCAATGTAATTTGTTTTACATTTATGGATTGATTCTAAATATTAGTATTTTCTTGATCTAGTTGTTTGACAACTACAACTATAAAATTGTGCCATTTTTTCACTTAGTTTGATTGAAATAGATATGCTAGCTTGTATCCTGTTTTTTAAGTTTTTTTTGGTTCTCATCCTTAGTATACAATCACCGAACTGTATATTGATTAAATTGTAGGGAGAGTTGTGATTGGTAATCTAAGAAAGAGTGATAAATAGATGTATGTTTTGTCGATTATGTATAAAGGTTATTGTTCGTGGTGAACTCAAATATCTCTCACGTCTCAAATTTGTTATCGGCATCACTTTCTCGTTTTCTTATTTTTTTGCTATTTTATCCTTGCATTTGTCTTCTTTGTTCACTCACATATATCGTGATCTTCGAATATTTATCTTTGATAAATTTTTTACTTATTTTTTTCCTTTTGTCAGTGTTGGAACTATTCTTCTTGTTGCTGTAAGGTGGAGACATAGATTTTATTGAATTTGAGTTTAATTTTGTAATTAGTATTATGAAGCATCTCATCTTTTATAGAAGGACCATGTTAAATGTTTTATTTAAGCTATTAGAGTCTTGTCCTAACAAATTTATTTTGTATTTGTTTTTCTTTCTCTCATTTATTTGTTGTTATCAAAGTAAGGTATATACTAAGTTTTTAGTGAGAAATTTGTAGAGAAAAAGGACTGATGTTGTTGGATGGTGCATTAGCATATAAAAATTAAAAAGCATTATACATAAGAATGTGTCTAAGTTGATGAAGAAATATTTTTTGGAGAGTAGACAAAGAGATAAAAGCTTGCATTTATATTAAAAATCAAAATGTTGACGTAAGCGTCGGAAAGACCAACACTATTTTATTTATAGAGTTTACTTTAGCACCGGTCTTTCCGACGCCACATGTTCTGTTGACTATTAATTATTGACTTTAGCGTTAGATGTATTGTTTTTAACGTTTGGATCGTTTAGAAGATGCTAAGTTACCGTCAGGTGTCATTTGAATGACGCTAGCGTTTAACTTTGAGTGATTTAGTCTTAACATGATACCAATATTAAATCAACGTTGGTGTCAGTTTTTTCTCTTTAGCATGAAATTTAGGCCGACACGAAAAATAATATTTCTAGTAGTTAAACCAATGCAAGATCATATTGTATCTCCCGAAGCTCTTCATTATTGTGATGAAAAGGAAAAAGACTCGTCCAAGCATCCTATCGCTCCTTTGGATTTGTTACTCTTATATAATATATACATAATTGTTCATGCAGTTCCTCAACTTAATTTTATATAACACTTCAGTTATTTATTTATTTATTTTCTGATTTTGTCCTTTATTTAATTTTAAATCAACAATTTGATCTTTTATGTTTTAAAATGTTAATAGTGTTATCTTTTTTTTTTTTAACAAAAATTCATTAATATAATGCAAATTTCATCAAATTTATAACTTAAATATTCAAATAAACTCATATTTTTATTCTTTATATTTTGGAATTTTTGTAATAAACTTAAATAAAATACGAAATCGAGGAGAAAAAAAGATAAAGAATTGAAATGTTATTTAAAATTAAGTTAAGGTACCGCATGAGCAATTGTGTCTATAATATATTGCAAAAACATTGAGTTTAAAATTAACCTTGAGTTTCTTATTGTATTTCAATAAATTTATTTTATTTTAGTGATAGTTGAATGTTATAAGATTAACATTTTTTTTATTTTCTTTAAGTCACGTTAAATGTGTCGTTAATATTTTAAATTAAATATATTTTTAGTCTCCTTAAATATATCAACTTTTATTTTTAGTCTCTCTTAAAATATTTCTTTGAACTTTGGTATTTTTAATTTTGTTGTTATCAATTTTAGTATTTAATTTTTTACAAAAGTTCACGTCACATGTTCTAAATAATTTTTTTATGGCATATCATTGATGAGACTATAAAATATCATTAGTTTAACAATTTAATAATTTATTTTTGAATCTTTATTAATCTTTAGAATTGCATATATTTTTAATCTCTACAAAAATATGACTTTTAAATTTATTTTTTAGAACTTTTTACAAAAATAACTTTCAAAATAAAAACTAAAAATGAATAAAAAAAATAAAAGGGCTAAAAAGTAAAAAATTCTTTTATAAAAATTTAAAATAAAATTTTTAAAATTTTATAAGAGATAAAAATTTATTTAACTGAAAAAATTAAGATTAATTTAATAAATTTGTTATTCTCTTTCTTTCATTTAAATATTTGATTAACTTAAGAGAAATGACCAAATATCACATTCAGGACTGACCCAATAAATATATATAGACTTAAGCAAATTTTAAAATGAGAATTTTAAGTTCATAATTCTGGTAATAGTATTTTAGTCAAATTTCTATGTTTTGGTTTAAATTTTATCTTTAAACATTTTAAAATACAAAATTATTCATTAAGTTAATATAATAAATAATTTTTTCAATGTTTATTTTAATCATAAAAAAAAATTAAATTAAAGTTACAACAAAAATATTTAAAGAAATGTCATAAATTTTGTACTTTATAAAATGGGGTGAGTCGCGCCTATTTATGGACTCAACACGTACATGTAAAACTGTTGAAACAGACTGAAAAGTTTTTCTAAAAATAATCTTACAAAATATTATTTGAGTCTTTAAACGGCTTGCTGGCTTTCGGATTAACATGTCCTTTGATTATTTTTTTTATTTATACTTTATAATTTTAATTAAGTGTTGTAATTATTTTCATACTTTATTTTTAGTTGTGTTTAAATATTTTATATAAAAAGTTTCTAAATATAATTTATATACTATTTTCTTAGGTAATAGCTATGTGGATAACTTAAAGTTAAACCCGAAGGACTAATCAGCCACGTGTACGAGCATTTTACGACAAGACTAAAAAGCTCTATTAAAATTCAGACATAAAATTTTAAGACCCCATTTTTATATTTTAATTTATCGGACTTTTCGAACAAGCATACGCTGTCCATTTAACTTCTCTAAGTACTTGTCACTCTGAAATTGCAAGGAGTATTTGTGACGGATAAACTTCCAAAATATTTATTGGTGTAATATAGCTTCCAAAAGTGGTTGACTAGCCAAGTAAACGCCTTTCATTATTTAAATATGTACTGCGTAATATTATTTTATGTCATTTTCGAATTTTGAGATGAGATTGGTTATGATATACTGCTATAAATTATTTTTTATCATGAAATTAATCTAAAACTATGACAAAATATAGAGAAAAAAAAGAAAAGAGAAAATAAGAAAGTATTATATTATGATTTTCAAATTGTATCTTTTACGTTGTATCATAAATCTTATTTACAAGACACAATTTTTTTGTAACTTATAAGAATATGAATGACATAACCTAATGATCCATAAAATCATTTAATCTTGGAAGTTAAGGACATCTTATGGAATGTAGAAAGCAAATGGATATACACACAATTCATAATATTTACAACACCCCCTTTTCTATGTGTATATATACACACACAATTCATAATTCTTATGATAATGAATCGTATTGACAATGTGTTATGAATTTAACCCAAAACTATAGCAAAAGGAGAAAGAGAAAATGAGGAATAAAAGAGTGTAGTATGCTCTTCAAGGTATAATTTAAGATGTCACACAAATTCTATTTATAGGACACAATTCTTGTAATTTACAAAAACATGAAAAGACTAATATAATAATATCCATAAAATCATTTGATTTTGAAACTTAAAGACATTTTATGAAAGATAGAAAGCAAATCAACATCCACATATCATTCATAATATTCATAACATTTTTCAAATAATTCCTTCATTTCAAAATAAGTTTGTCCTTGATTGTTTCAAAGTTCAAACAAATGAAAATTATCAAACTATAAATGAATAAATACATATTACAATTTAATAAAATTATTCTTAATAACTATTATTTATTATTACTAACCAATGTCATAAATATACAGTAAAATATGATACAAAAATATTAATACTTTTTTTAATAAAAACATAATGGAATATATCACTTTCTTTAATTTATGATCATTAAATATGTTTTAATTAATAATATCATAATGTGATTGGGTTGTAAGGGCAAACTATATTTTGGATGAACGAGTTAAGATTCAAATGAAGTTTTACTTGGTTGGATTCATTGACGGTCTACGGTATGACCATCTCAAATATATTTTCCAAGGTTGAATTTATTAACTTTTTTTATTTTAAAATAGTGAGTGAATTAAAATATAGGACCAAACTTTGATTACAAAAAATAATACTTTGCAGATTTTTTGTCAATAAATAAAAATTGTCAATTAAAGGTCTGTTTGTTATAGATTTTAAAAACATATATAACTTTTTTAGAGATTTTAAAAAAAATGAGAAACTGGTATGTATTAGTTCATTGTTGTGAAAATCATTTTCTTTAAATCAATTATTCCAAATAATTTTTTTTGAAAAATTATTAAATGATTTTTTATTTATTTTAATCAGTATTTAGATTATTTTTATATTTTTTCATTAAACTGTAATAAACTAACACAAACTTTTAAAAATAATTATTTTTTCAAAATAATAATTATCCTAGAAAAAACTATAACAATTGATTATTTTAAAAATGGCTATCAGTGTTGTAACTTGTAGACTGTAGTGATGTTTTTGCATATTATGATTTGTTTTAAAAAAATAGAATACTCTCATTTTCCACAGTGTCGTTATATGGATAAAATCCACATATGTATGGGCCTATCGTTTTTCCAAGTTGTAATCAACAAGGCAACGTCTCCATGCTGAATGTATTTAAAAGTTTTTTTTTTTTCATCTCTAATTTTTTTTAAAAATCTCTAAATTTTGTTTAAATTGATTAATTTAAAAAAATATATTTTACTCGTTCGAGTCGATAAATATAAACATTTATTTTTGTATATTTGAAAATATTGATAATAGAAGAAGACATCCATTATCTTTTTATCCGTTGAGCTATATGATTTTCTTTTTGTCGTGTAATAACATTGATTGGGTTGGAACATATATTCTATTTATTTTTAAGCAAAGCCACAAGTGATGTTAGTTAATTATAGAAAAAGGAAGCAGAATTCCACTTCACTGATGACCAATTAATAGACGCAATCACTTTTTGTAGTCTACAGCGTGATTTATGAGAGAGACACATTCAAGAAACCATGGTCATGTGAAATAATATATAATGGGACTTATTTTTAACCAAGTGACTAGTAATGCCAATAACTATTTGTTTAATTTGATTTGAGGAAACTATTTTGTCACTATATATAGTTGGTATTAGAAACTAGAGAGCTCGATGTGATAGCATCCACGTGCTTTGATTTTTCGACGATCCATGACGTAGGATTATCAAGAGAACAATATGTTTTGCACCTACGAAACAAAGCTTGAGACAAAATTATAAATATTTTTTAACTTATTATCGTGTTTGGTATATAAGTACAGTAGTATGGTTAAATGTGATATAAGGTATAAGAATTAAATCAATAATTCTATCTAACTCAATTAAATTGATTTTTTTTAAAGGTCTCTAAATTAAGTTAAATTAAATCAATCAAATCGACATCTATTGATTAAGGTGTCATTTAAAACTATTTTTTTTTTTTTTATCTAGTGGTAAGGCTCAAGACGTTTCTTACATAATTTCAAGTTATTTTCAAATAATAAATAAGAATGATTTAAGTATTTCCATATTAAATAAAAATTTAATTATCTCTTTATATATATATATTATTTAAATATTTTTATTAAGTGATTTAATTATTTAATTTATAATATATAAAAATATGGAATCTTAAAATATTATGTAATAGATTGAATATTGATTGTGCGCGTTCCATATAAATTTTTATTAGGGATATTTTTTCTAAGTTTTTCTCTTTCATTTTGATCATAGTAGATTTTTACATACTTTGTAATACCCATAAAATAAATAGCTAAGAACTAACTAAATTATGCAACAATGATACCTGCAAATGTATAATTCAATGTTTGACTCTTTAACTTTTAGGAGCTAAAATATAAATACCAGACAGTTGTAAAATAATTATTTGAGTTATTGTTGTTAATAGTAATTTTTTCCCTCAATTTTATTTTAAAAAATACTTGCACGCCAACCAAATATGAAGTATGTACACTTAATGGGATCATTCAAAATTAGAGATTTTATGAGTTGTGTTATTTGAACATTTGCATAGACATTTTTAAGAAGTTTGTAAGATAATCTTTAATATTGTTTTAGGGATTTGAAGGTGTAGTGTAATTGCATGCAGTCACACGATTTTGATTGTTTAATCAAGATCGAAGAATCTAAATTTAAAAGTAGATTTTAATAATTTTTTAAAATAAGATTTTTTACCTTTAAATTTGAAGTTGTCAAATCTTGATCGGACGACCGAAATCACATAATTGCATATATTAACTGCAAGAATTGTAACTTCGTAGAATCCAATTAATGAAAGAAGGGTAGATACTAGTAGGGAGAGTAGCTCTATAATCGATTTCTAGTTAGTCTAGTGGTTCCTCACTTTTTGCATGCCTCACTTAATAAATCATATTAAAATAAATGAATGTTGTTGAAATGTAATGATATAAAATTATTGTATGACTCATTTAATAAATAAAAATGGCAGTGTTGGATTAGAGAAATTAAATGTTTGTTAAATACTAATTTTAAAAATTATAATTAGTGATATACAAACTAACAATACAAAATTGACCATATGAATATGAGACTCAGTTTTCTTTGTGAAAATATTTGTTATTTTATTTTTAAAATTTGTGACAGTAAAGAGGTACGCAAGCTTTCGAAATCAACAATTATCTATATTTTTAGATTAATGAAAATGTCAAAAAAAATTGTTTTTATTATTTTTAAAAGTGTATTTTTATTAATTAATATTTTATTTTCTTTACATTGCAATAATTTACCTCAAGAGTTTCTCATCAAAACAAAATTAACACAATTTAATTAGAAAAAAAAAAAAACAATACTTTTCCAAAATAAACAGGACCTAGATTTTCAAGTCTATAATAAGAACTTTTCATTTCCAAACTCAAATATTCAGAACTCTACCAAGCCCATGATGACAGAAGTAAAGGGACAAATAACATATGTCCTCAGATAGAGATTGAGCTAATTTAAAATAGCACTATAGCAAGTGCCAGTATAAGAATGACGTTAATACAATCATATATGAAAATATAATATTATGAGTTTATTTGGTTGTTGGAATCGAACACAATATTTTACATTATATTATATATATAAAACCTTAAGTTTTTCATTTTTTTAATTGGCGTACATATACTTTGATTTTTCTTTAAATTCTATATCTTGGGCCTTTACTCGTACCTATTCATCGTAGCATTTAAACTAGGCAAAATACCTGAAAATTTAGAATATAAGTAACCCAGCAAATAAAGGATGCAGGAGATGTTGAACAAATGGAACTATCAATTTTAAGAGTAAGATGATTTTATCTAAGCAACTAATTATTACAAATTACAATTACAAAATCGGATCCTAACACTGTTTCGTATGCTTCTCTATCATACAACAAAATCTGCTAATGTATGTGAAGCTTCATTTTAGTTTATGAAGCACCGTGCAGGACAAACCAATTTTGTCCTCCCAAGAATTTTGAAGAAAGTAATGTTATTTATATAAGAATGACTTCAGACAATTGTAACAATAATCAATTGTTGACTTTATTCTTGTTATCAATGTCTTCACTGCAATAGCATTCCCAACAATTGCCAACGGTCAGCCATGTCAATAATAGTTGTCAAATGAAGCAGTAAATTTCTTCACTCTAAATCCAAACTTTTTTTCATAGACTCATAAACCATGTAAGTGATACTTGCTGATGGGACAACTTTGAGCAAGTTGGGAAATATTCCTTTGTAGAAACCCCTAAATCCTTCATGTTCCAAGGTTTTTCTGAATACATCAGCCATTCCTTTATAAGAGCTCTGGGCCTGCATTCTGTAATCAGAAGCTGTTTTACATTCTACTTTTGATAGATAGCCAAATTGGTTGAAGATACAAGATAGCTTTTTAACAAATAACATAGACAATTTACAGCCAACACTTACCTTGTTCTAACGACCTGTAATGGGTAAACGCATGTTGCTCCAAGAGCTCCTGATACCGTCCCACATCCTAATTGTACCAGAGGGCCAGGTTCTATAGAAAATCGCAGAATTTTAACACACAACTGAAGGCAATACCTGATACCGAAGATAACAAACAAATAAGTTTATTGTTTTTACAATTTTACCTCCATCCTGAATAATATACTTTTTGGACATCTCCTTCAAGGTTTCATAAGCAGCTAGATCTATCCCCGCATACGGGATAATCCCAAGAATAGAAGGAATCAATCCCCTATAAAAAGCACGGGGTCCTTCTTGAACCCATATATCTTTTGAAAGGGTTCCAAGACTAGGAATTTTTCCACTTGCACAAGTAAATGTTTGTAGTCGTGTCTTCACAAGATCCATAGGATATATCGCAGTTTGAGCTACAGCTCCTGCTATACCACCAGCCAGCAGCCGCCCCATACCTCCAATATCGGCTTTCACTTCTCCACCTTTAGCATCCACAATGAAGGTCTTCATCATCTCATAGGTATAAAATCTAATGGCACTCTCAGGGGCCACCTTAAGAACATTTAAGCCATTGCCTCGAAAAAATGCTAGTATACCGCCTTCTTTCCAAATATCTTTTACTGCAGGCATTATTCGAGCTTGTGTTGTTTGGACTTGCAATACAACCTTTAGACGATCGAGAGGTGCAGTTGCAGTGCGTGATGCAGCACCTGCTACTCCTCCAGCAATCAGATACCTACTTGCATGAATGTGCTTACCAACACCAGCGGGAATAATGGTATGCTCCCCAATATCAACCATGCATATCCGCTCCAAATAATGGTAAATGTTCTCAATAGTTGCCTCGTGAGGGTAAAGCAGCAGAAAGTCCCTCCATTCCTCAAATGTTATAACACCATTATGATCCTTGTCAACACGCTCAACAAAATGAGCAAGTTCCTCGTCATCAATTTTAATCCCTGAAATAGAGAGACTGGTGTGGTTTATAGAATGAACCAACTACCAAAGCATGTCACAAACTAAGAAAGTCTAAATCATATAACAAGAATAAACTAAACTTAGATACCTTATATGTTATATCTAACTTCAACTTTGCAATCAAAAGTAGAAATCAAATGGGCTTATATTGTGTAGGTTGTCAATCATTAATTCATGACACATGAAAATAAAATGGGAAACTAGAGTGGTTTACCAATCAAACAATAAGGACAGATGGAGTTAAAATTAAAGTTACACAGCGCAATTGATAAATGACATGTCAGTGTTCACTTATGAGTATGACTACTGATTAAAAGAACCTATAAAAACAGGTGTGAGAAAATGTCACTTTTAACATATGGTTTTCTTTCTCTCCTTCCTTCCGACTTTCCACAATGCAACTGGAGTTTTAACGGCATGCAAATCTTATACATAAATTGCCTCAACAGGAAGGAATATGCCAAAATGTGTATTGCACTTATCATTCTATCAGAAAACGCAATCAGGCTTCTCTTATACTGACACAAATTTCTAAGATGATACACTTAGATAAATCACAATATGTCAACTTTACATTGTTACACTATATTAAACAGTCCAACAACTCAAACCATCCCAGACAATAATCATCCAAATTATGAATTGTGACTGAGCTAGCTTACCCAAATTATGGGTTAAAGGCCAAGCCAGCTATGACAGCGTACAACCCATAACCAAATACCCTGCAGTCATATAAGTTCGCACATTCACTACAGTCAGCAAATCAAAACCGTTGAATGAAATACAGATGACTCGTATTCCAAGTTCCTAACTTAAACTCAATTTACTGTTCTGATTTATCAAGTCAATCAGTATCCATTCAACTTCCAATTTACTGACTGAATGCATGAATTTGTGACCACAGGTAATCTGAGTCCATGGGATCCATTGCAAAATAAGTGTCATTACATATTGTATCTCAAACTATTATACCGGGCAATATAAACATATGAGTTTAATTTTGATGCAATGTCTGGAGAAAAACGTTTTACACTATCAAGCAACCACAACCAATGTGACTTTTAATATAGTTATAATCAAAGTCAAGCATTTTTAATGATTCAACAATTATAATTGATTGACAATGTAAAACATATTTAACTTAACGTGTGGGTATGCTAATTAAATCTAAAATGTAAATACAAATCAAAATCAAGAAAAAGTAAAACAACCAAACAACTAAGAAATCAAAAAAATTGGAAAGCGAATTATAAAATGACAAAAAAGGCAACAAAAGAAAAGACATGCCTGCTCTTACAAGTGCCTCCCAAAGCTCCTCTGGCAAAATGCAACCATTATGTTCAACGTCAATAGCTTGAAATATACGGTAAAGTTCAACCTCTTTATCATCCATATACCTCTTAAATTCAACAAAATCAACACGGTCATCTTTGTTTGCATCACAAGCATTCAACAAATCCGTAGCATATTTATACTCAGACGGAATCTCAAGAGCAGATAAACCAGCTTCAATGTGCGAAAATTCCAAATAACCACGATTCTCCTTATCGAAGAAATTGAAAAGGCTTCGAATTCTCTTATCCCTTTCTTCCTTCGTTTCCTGTGATGCTAACAAAACATGATCCATTGTTACTGGACCTGATTTCTTCACAGGGTTGCAACGCTCTTCCTTCGGCTTTAACCCCATTGATGATGCAATTAATCGAGATTCAAATTTCACGCTGAAACGAAGAGGAAAATAGTTAGTGAAGAAAAACGCGGTTTTGAAATAAGTGTTAATAAAACGATTGGATTCGAGAACGTTAATGTAAGTGATAAAGTGACATTAATGAGGATCGAATAAGAGAGACATATGGCATATTCTTTTTAACTTTATGGCGATTGGTGAATTCGATAATTAAGCGTCGAATTGGGAATTCAGCGAAATGAAAGAGTGTAGAGAGGAGAATTTTGTTTACCGTTTTGAAAAAAGAAGTTGTTTTGTCGATGTTGTGGTTACATGGAGATTGAGGAGTGAGATTAATGCCTGCAGCGAAGAGGAGGATCTCCGGCGATGATGGATACGACGGTGAAGGTCGTCATCGGGGAATAGAAGTGCCTGTGTGTTGAGCGAATAGCTGTTGAACACACAAAATAAGAATAAATAAATTACATGAAAGCAATAAAGAATGTGATTATGATTTATTCGGATTCGGACACGGTAAGCGTGAGATGTAGAAAAGTTTGGAGTCTGGAAGCTTTTTTTCTTTTTCTTTTTTTAATTTTTTCTTTTTATTTTTTATTTTGTTGGTATTGTTCTGGGCACATTTGGTGGTGGTAGTGGTGTGTTAGATATTAATATTATTGGTCTGTTGATATTTTCGGCCTCACCAAAACATAAGAAAAATAAAATAAAGTATTTTTCTTGGTCTATAAATTATCATTTTGGTACTTTATACTACCAATTATACATGATATTAGAGCTTTTGAATTCTAGTTGGGCTGGCCCAGCAATTATAGTTTTGATGTTGGGCTGGCGCAACATTATGTTTCAAGTCTAAAATTGGATGTTGTATTTCCACAATTGAATTTATATATCTTATTTAACGTTTTTATCTCTTAATTTATTAAAATATTCTTAAATATACAGTAAAAACTAAAACAAATTTAAAAAAAGTAATTTTTCTTTTAAAATTTTTTTTGTTATAAATTTCATTTTTGATAGTTATTTGTCAATATTTTAAATTTTATTTTTAAAAGTTTTTGAAAGTTAATTTTATCTAGAAATTTAAAAATTCGGTAATTGTGCGGTATTGAAAAATTCCCAATTGAAACTCTAAAAAATTTCAGGAATATAGGAGAAAAAAATATTATAGAACATAAAAGGACCGTTAACTAATAATTCTAAAGAATGTCATCCATTTATTAAAGTTTTGATTTTGTAAGGATTGATCTACAAATGAACAAATTATTAACTGCAAAGATGATTTTTACGCTAGCTCCTATAACAGTCATTTAAAGTGACTTTTACTGTGAAAAATAATATAAATGTAAAAATGACTTGTGCAGTGGAGAACATCTACTAAAACATTGTTACATCTTCCAAATTGAAAATGTTAAAAACAAATACCTACTAATAACACATTATACATACTGTTAGATTGACACTGCATAGTGAGTGCAAGGAGGAGGATGAAATCAACTATACAATTCACAATTATTCTACCACATTCCCTTTACAATTATTTATTTACTTGTTGCAACTAATTTTCTAATGCATGTTTTAGCCTTCTCCAATGCCGTCTTTGCTGCAATTTTCTCTGTGTCTCTCACCATAAATTTTTTTCTTGCTTCTTCTGCTTGTCTAGCTTTATCTTTGATGGTTACGTCAACCTCCGACATTCTTCTTTTTAAATCGTCGAGTTGAGTTTCTACCTTCATTGTCTCCAACTCACAAAACTTCAACTCATTTTGTTTTTCAAAAAGCATGGACTCGAGACGAGAGATTTCTTCACAAAGCGAATTTCTCTGCTTATTAGATACCTTGAGCAAAGCCTCGGTCTTCATATGGTCATCACAGATGTTAGCCAGTCTCATTTTCTCCTCCTCCAAGAATTTATTATGCTCCTCCAAAGCTAGGGAATTTACCATGGAGTTGTCGATTTCTGCCATCGATGATACGAGGTTGATGAATTCCCATACAAAGTCAGAAAACTGTTTACACTCAATTCCTAGAACATTTAACAAACAGAAAGTGGCTTCTGCTGTCTCTTTCATAACCTCATGCTGACTAGGATCCAAACCTTCGAGATCGTTGAGAAGTTGCTGCTGCCTAAATATCGCCACTTCTTGTATTTGTGCCTTTAGCTTGCTTTCACTTCCTGGTGATGATTTGTTGGGGCTTACTGCATTGGTCGACAGTTGGGTGCATTGATTAGTACTCTTAATAGCAAGGTCATTGCATTCACTTTGACTATTGAGAGTACTAGTTTGTTTAGGAACGACTGTAGGATCATCAAGCGACGAAAAAATACCTGTAACGATTGGAGACAAAAAAACAATGTGAATAATGCAAAATCGAAGCGGACAGTACACAAACAAATGAGACTCGGGAAACCATACTCTCAGCAGAAAAATGGCTGAGGTTGAGGGGATTTCACACTTTGAGTTGGATGAAAGAAAATAAGGTGACCTAACCAACGCATTTGACAAGAACCTGCAATAAGATCAAGAGAATTTCTACATATGGCTTCTTTGTTAAACAATTTTTTCAAGGAGATATGCTTATACTACTGTCAAAATTCATTTTTGACTATAGCTTAAGATGACATTTAATCTTCCGGATGAGCGAGATAGGCAGACACAAAGCAAGTCGATAAGAGATGCCTTTCCTATATGTTAACCTATTATGACTTTGGTTCAATGCTCAAAAGAATAGCACCACTAAATAAAACAATTGGTTGCAAGGATCTAGGATTGGATGTGTAAAGGAGGGAGAAAATTCAAAATGACATAACTTGCCTATGGAAGTAGAAGCAGAAAAATAAAGAAAAAATGGAAAGAGTATATGTTTCTCAAATCTAGAAAATCAGAAGAAGAAGAAGAAGAAGAAAAAACGGAAATAGTACCAAATGATCCACCTTCAGCCTCAATAGCCGCCCACGAGGCTAAGTTGTTCAATTCTAGATCATCCTCAATTTTCGGAAAACCAACATGTTTTGAATTGGCCACCTCAATTGGTGATCCTTCACATTTTCCCTCAGGAGTCTCAGATACAGCCACAGGAGAAGGATTCACATAACTGTCCGTTATTCTCATCCTTTTGGTCGTTAATATGAAATCACTTCCCTCACCCATATCATTAGCTAGGTCGTTGCCAGCTGTATCATTCTGGTCTCCCTCCTGAAATTCATTGAGAGATCTGTGCTTGCTTTGTCGGATAGGATCAATGCTAGCATTATCACCCACTTCATCCATGCTTGCATTCTTGAGTAGTTCATCTTCCCACACACGGTAACCACAAGATCCATGATTCTGTTTGATAGTAATAAGATTATATACTATATAAGCAAAAATAAATAGATCACAGTAAACAAATTCTACAGAGGGAAGAATCCACAAAATCCAAAATATAATTGAAAATGATATTCACAACACATAGAAAGATCAAAAGCTTCATAATACATAGAACCAAATAAAGTAAAATTGTAAATTAAAAAACAAGCATAACACCATACCGGTTTAATGGGGCAAGCAAAATAGTACTTAAACTTATTTGAACCCAGTTCAATTTCCTTCATTTTTCTACAAACTCCAGCTCCACATTCACACTCAGGATACTTAATCAACGGAGGATGCAAATAACTCTCATCGATGGGATCATCACACCACTTAACAAAATTAATAGCACTACAACGTGCACCCTAAAATAAAACATAGTAAATAAAACTTTAAATCACTAAAAATCGAATCTTTAAGGTGTTAGTGACATACCCTTTTGATGGGACATGCAAAATACTCCCTCCCAGGATTTTTATTACTTTGAGAAGTTTTAACATCACAAAAGCCATGACCGCAATGACAGTAAATTTGCTTCATAGTAACCGAAGGATCGTTGTTTGAAGAAGAGAAAAATGATTTATTAGTATTGTTGTTAGAATATTTGAGAGGACAAATCCCAAGAGCACTGAGCTTGTTGGTGATAGATGTTGATTCATCATTTTGCATTGTGAGTTAAAGGGCAAGGAAATGATTTTTTAGGAATGATTGGATGAAGTTGAAAATGGATGGTTCTTGAAGGTTGTGAATGAAGAGAGTTTTAAGAGTGGAAAGTAGTGACCAAGAGACATTGAAGATTGGTGATGTTTAATTAGAGGGGGTGTTCATAATTTGATTTGAGTTAAATAAAATAAGTTCAGAACGATATAAGTACTGTGAGTGTTGTCTTATACCTTTGGAATATGAGTCGGATTATCTCTAAATATCAAATTAGAGTCTGCAAAAGAATAGAGGGGTCATTGATATTGGAACTGAGTTTTTCCTATAAAAATTAACCAATTATATAATGAAATAAATCTTATTTTCATATTTTTCCATTTTTATATATTTATTTAATATTTTATTTTCTATTTATATCATTTTTTATATTTTAATCTCGCTCGTGTGTTAATTGACTTTTTGGTATTTATTGGTAGTAATTTTCTTCTAACAGCATCGAATACTATATTTATGTATTTTTTCTGACAAAACTTCAAATTTCGTATTAACTGTATTGGTGGAGTTTTATTCATCTTATTAGACTCAAATTTATTGATAGAAAGAAAACTGAATTATTATGAATTAAAAGTATTTATGTAGCGACGTTGATAATATTTTATTTTTTGGTCAAATGACAGTATTAATATATTAAATTATGTATATTATAGAATTAAAATATTTAAAATTGTATTATTGAATATTATTAAGATTTAAGTGACATGATAGAGAGATTTTGTCAAAAAAAATAGTGAAATAATTTCTAAAAGTTATTAATATATAATATTTCATATAAAAAAAAATCAATTATATTAGTGTATAAAAATATCAATTGTATTTGGCGTGTTGGTTGAATAGGGGCGCTCAGGATATTCACCGGGAGTCTAAAGTTTTAAGGATATTAATTATTTTTTACAAAGTATATATATATATATATATATATATATATATAATTATATATATTTTAAGTTAAGGTATTTATTAAAATAATTTTAAATAACAAATTATTCTTAATCTAAATTATATAAATTAAATAGATTAATTTTCATTATCAATTGTCTCAAACAATCTACTCATTTAATAGAATATTTAATCAATAAGAGATTTTTTAAAATTTGTTATATATTGAAAGATTTTAATTATTTTTTATGAAAATTTGAAATTACGTAACAAAAATCTCAAAAGCTATTAGAAATGTGATTATTTTTATGATTTTAATAGTGAAATTATCTTTTAACAATTAAATCAAAATCAAGGTTTTTATAATATTGAGTTATCTTAAGGCATTTTCCTATTTTGTTAATGTTTGCATATCTTATAGATAATTGTAACTATCTTATTAATGTTGCATCACTTGAGAAAAGTTTTTTGAAATTGAAATTGTTAAAATTTTATCTACAATCTAAATAAAATAAATTAAATAGTATTGCATTGATTTTAATTTAAAATGATTTTTTAAATAATTTTGATTCTAAACATATTGTTAATAATTTTGAAGAAAAAAAATGCAAAGATGGTGATATTCAATGATTAATATGTGAATGAATGTGAAATAGCTAAATATCACAAGAAAGTTGGGGTTTGAATTGTAACATCTTGCTAAAATTTATTTCTTACACTTAATTTAATATATTCATTAGTAATTTTGATATCAAAAAAATTTAAGAGACTTTGGAATTGGTGATGAAGAGACTTTGGAATTGATGTTGTTTGGGTTAGAGTGTTCGGTGATCATAATTAGAATTAGATTTGAGTATTATAAATAAAATAAGTTTAAAATGATAAAAGTACAACGTTTGTGAGTGTTACTAACATCGACAGTAAATTCGTTTGATAGTAATTGTTAAATGATCGTTGTTTAATTAAGAAAAATATAATTTATTGTTATTGTGATTAGGGTATTGGATAGGACAAATCCAAAAGTAATGACCTTGTTGGTGACATATGTGGATTCATCATTTTGATGCTTGGAGTTAAATGGTAAGGAGATGATTTTTAAAAGGTGGTTGGATGAAGTTAAAAATGGGTGGTGATTTAAGGTAGTGGACGAGGAGTGGTGATTTTTGACATTTTATTATGTGGATGGAAAGTGGTGATGAACATACGTTGAAATTGGTGTTGTTTGGTTAAAGTGTTGAGTGATTACAATTAAATTTAAATGTTATAAATAAAACAAGTTCTACACGAGCAAAGTACAACTTTTGTGAGTGTTGTTTTACTTACCTCAAAAGTAAATTTGTTTGGTAGTAACCACTAAATGATTGTTGTTTGATGAAGAGAAAAAATGTTATTGGTATTATAGTTAGGGTACTTAATAGGAAAAAACCAAGAACATTGACCTTCATGGTGACAGATGTGGATTCATCATCTTGCATTCGTTTAATAATATTTGGAGTTAAAAGATAGGGAGATGATTTTTGAGAAATTGTTGGATGAAGTTGAAAATAGGTGGTTGAAGGTAGTGAATGATGAGTGATGATAAAGAAACATTGAAATTGGTGTTGTTTAGTTAAAGTGTTGGATTATCATAATTAAATTTAAGTGCTATAAATAAAACAAGTTCAAAATGCAAAAAATACAACGTTAACATTCATATTTCTTTTAACATTGTCTCAATTTCCACAAACACAAAGCCATTCCCATAAAATAGAAATTTTAAACAAAAAATAAAAAACTGCAAAAGAAATTTTTTCTATAAAGTTTAACTTAAGCAACTATATCTCAATACTAATAATAATAACATAAAACATAACTTAAACAACTAATTCTTAATAATAATAATAATAATAATAATAATAATAATAATTGCATCAACAAATCATTGTCATTATATTTACAAAAATAAAAGTTATAAGTTATATTTACTAAGATTTGAACTTTATGTTTTACAAATATTGTATTTATAGAATGTGTTCACATGTTTTGCATTCGAAGACATAGAAATATTGTTTTCAAAAACTACGTAAGAACTACTTGAGAACTCAGAATAATATCCCTATGTTTTTTATATGATTTTAACCCATAACAATAATCTCAGTGTTCATTGTGTCCATAAGTATATAAAAGTTTGATTTGGACATAACATTTGGTTGGTTTGGGCCTAAATACAACAACTAGCCCAAACTTAAATAAAACCATTACACCAAATGAAGTCCGCCCATTGACATGGTTTGGACGGGTCGCAGGTTCCTGGGTTAGCGGGTAAAATAACTGAATTAATTTTGTTTGGACCATAAAAATATTTGATCCAATTGCATTTTTTTTTTGTTTAGGCTCATTTTAATTAAAACAGAGAAACGACAAATCTAACAACAACAAAAAAAAAAAACTATTGCGATTTAAACTCAATCTAAAAGCAAATATAAAAACAAAACAAAAATATATTATGATTTGAACTCATATATAAAAACAAAAACAATTGTGATTTGAACTCAAATCTAAAAACAAAAACAAAAACTCACATATTGCATGTACCTTATGCGTTTGGGGCATATATTATCCATTTATAGATGTAAAGAAACAATGTTGGCTTTGCACAGGAAGAACAAGTTCGAAACAGAAACAATGAAGGTGTTGGTGGTGGCTTCGAAACAAAAAGGATGGAGGTGGTGGTGGTGGTTTGGAAGAAGAATCGATGGAGATGATGGGTGGTTTATTGATGAATGTTGAGTGGCTGTGAGAGCATGAGTTGTTAGTGAGAGTGATGAGATTAAAATTTTAAGGTTTGTTACGTACGAGTGAGAGGTTTTGACATCACAAAAGCTATGACCGCAGCCGTTGAATGATTTTGAAAGGGTGGTTGGATGAAGATGAAAATGGGTGGTTGTTGAAGGTTGTGAATGAGGATTTGACATTTTCTTTTGGAAGTGGTGATGAAGATACGATGGTAGAAAGTGGTAATGAAGATATGATAGTGAAAGTATTGTTGGTTATAGTGTTGTCTTACTTACATATACAAAAATCAATTATATTTAACTGCAATTAAAAAAAAATACACGTGGCACTAGTTGCAGAGGAGCTTTTGAGATATTCGCGATGAGTCGTAAATTTTAGTGATATTAATTATTTTTTACTAAATATTTATATATATATATATATATATATATATATATTTATACTTATTTTTGTGTTTAAGATATTTATTAAAAAAAATATATTATTATAGTTAAATATTCAAATATTAATATGTGAATGAATGGGAAATAGTTAAATATTACAAGAAAATGAGATTTGAATTGGAACTTCTTTTTAAAATTTAATTTTTACACTTAATTTAATATACTAAAATATAATTTTGACATCTGGAAATTGAATCACCAAGACGTTTTGGTATATATTAATAATATATTTGGAGCTCAAATTTTGTGTTAAAAATTTATTAACATTAAATTGAAAATATATCTAGACATGAGAAAACAAGCAATTAAAGGACCATAGCTGATAATTCTTCTTTATTATAGATCACGTTTTGTTTTAAGGATCATATCACGATTTTCTTGAATAAAATAAAAGATCATGAAAAATAATTTTATAAGTAATTTATTTTACTAACTATAACTAATTATGATAGTATGCTATTTAAGTATTAATAGGTAAATATTATATTGATCGATGTATAAAAGAATATATCTAGATAGCAATTTTGCAAAGAAATCTGTAATCGAGGATTAACGAATAAAATCCACAATGGGTCAATGACTTAAATTAAAGACACATTTGAATAATTTAAACAGAAAATTCAACCACTTGTGACTTAATGTGGAACCATACTTACATATTTTCATACTTACCGGCGTTTCCATTATGTAGTTTGTGGGAGCCCTTGCCACCACAAAAAATTAAAAAGCAATTTAATAATACGTAATTTGTTTTAAACCTTCATAAAACTTTATAGTTTTAAAAATATATTATGTATTTAATAATTTATTTCCTTCTAAAGTTAGCTTTATTTTTATATGTGGCAATTGCAATATTTTTTCGGTCATGAATTTTGTGAATAATAGAATGCATAATCATGTGAAAGATGAGTGGTCGAATTATTTGCTAGTTAGATATATAGCAATTAAATAGTGACATATTTAATAATAACATTAGATAATGTTGATAATTAAAAAAATCATTGAACATTTTTTGTAAATTATTAAAATTTTCAAAATATCATATATATATATATATATATATATATTACCTATTTGAAAGAAAAACTCTAACCTAATTTCCTAATTTATGTTTATTGTTTGATTAATAATGTTTTGGTAATTTATGTGTTAATTTTTTTTTATTGTAATAGTAGGAGATAGAATTTCTAAATAGTAACCTAAACAAAATATTCTTTTTACACAAACACATATTTTTTTTAGATATTCGTAGACATTCATAAATACTTGCGAGTATCTGAAAATCGATTAAATGTTTTTCTAATAAATATTTGCATAGATATTGAATTTGCACCATTATCATTTTTATTCAATAAGGTGGATAGCTGATTACTACAATCACTATTGTACATGTCCATTCTTATACTTTTTAATGGATTGTATCACAATTATGTCTCCATCTCTTCGAGCTTTTTTGTTGTTTCTAAAGTGTCAGCTTCGTGGTATGCGACAAAGATCAAATACAATATGAGACAATTGCAAAATAATCATTTGTAACACTATTAGTAATAATAAGTTCCTCTTCTCAATTTTTTATTATAAAAAAATATATCACAATTTTATTGAATTAAATAAAAGATCAGAAAATATAATTTTATAACTAGTTATTATATAGTGTGCTGATTATATTAATGCTAAAGTTTGATTGATTGATCACTTTTTTAAAAAAATGATTTTTTTGGGTACAAAATCCGTTGTTTTTATATTGTTCTAGAGCACAATAATATTTTGTGTACTGTGAAAGTGTACAATAAAATTAAATATAGATCCATTTTACAAATGTTAAACAACACATTAAACATAAAATTAAAAGAAATAGTAGGAGTTAGGTGTTGTAATATTATGACATTGTTAGGTTGAGATATTATTAGATTATTATGTAATATTTTTGTATTCTATTTATTTATAAACAAAGTGTCTAATCTAAAAAAAAATATTAAAAATCATTGGACATTTTTAGTAAATTGTTGTTTGATTAATAATGTTTTGATTTATGTGTTAAAAACTATTTTTTTATTCTATTTATAGAAACAAAACGCCTAATCTAAAAAAGACATTATGATTGATCATTTGTGAAAAATAATAATGAATATTGATTATAATCATATTAAATATTGTGTGTAAAATATAATTACATTAAATATTTATTAATTAATAGTTTTAATTAACAGATGAAGAAATATTCAATTGATATGGCACAAATACATATAGATATATAGATGAATGGATTCATGTCAATTATAACTCTATAAATAGGTTTTGGTTTCTTTTTATCACATATACATGCATATATATATATTTTATATTCTTCTACATAACATCTAAAACATAAGTTATCTTAGTTTTTTAAGAACTAAATAATCGACAAATTGTTCATTATTTGCTATCTACGCAATGGATTCAACTTCAGGTAATTTTAATATTTGTCTTAACTAATATGTAGTAAATCCTAATGGTTAGATAAACATATGATAATGATGGTGTGTTTGATTTATAAAATAATAAGCATTTGGTATAACAATATAGAACTGTAAAGAATGATATTTTGTACTCCAATATGTTTGATGATCAATGCACAAAACAAACAATTTTGTATTGCACTTTATCTGATATCTTTATGCACTAGGTAAAATAAGATAAAAAAATGATATAAAGAGAGAGGGCAGATTTATGAGAGAATAAAGAGACATAAGAGATTAGAAAGAATGCAAGATAAAGGGGAGAGAGATAATATAGTATAGATGAATATAACAAGTAAAAAATAAAAATAACATTTTGATATTTTTTTTTATAGTTTATACTTGTAACGAAAATTTGTCTCATGGTTTCATTAAGGGACAAGAATTTATGTTTTTGTTCAATCCATTCTTATCTCATAACTAATTTTTGAACAAAACAAAACACAAAAAAAAAAGTATTTATGTCTAATATGAAAACATGCACACTTATTTTATTAATTTAGTAATTTAATTCAACAATTCATATTAGTCTTATTAACAAAAAAAAAAACACCCAAATTAGATTAGATGTTAGGTTAAAAAAGTATAATCTATTGTGATTCTATGTATCATATAAACTATTTGATGTTCATATAATAATCTATTAGATATTAGGTATATCTTTATGTTTGAGAATTGAAGAGCCATGTCTTTACGGCTCTTTAGCCAATTTGTTTATATGTGATTTAATTTTTTAATTGGCAAATGACGCCAAATTAGTGTTAAACTTGAAACTTGTTTGCACTGTGGATAAAAAATTAAAAAAAAAAAAAAATTCTCATAAGTTTTAGGGGCACATCGAAAAACAATTGAAAAATTCATTTGTTTTTTATTAACATAGTATTTTTTTTATTGTCTAGTAGCAGACAACATAACTGATCCAAGAAGAGTTAGGAGCACCTCAACCAAGCAATTATATATCCTTGGTCTTTACGCTGTCGTTTTTATCACTATAACCATTGCAGCCTTCATCATTTTCTCTTTTCTGATGATAGCTATGACTTCCCCCAAAAATCCAAACTTTGGAGTCGAATCAGTTTCCCTCAATTCACTTAATATAAACGGTTCTAGACTCACTGCTGGATGTGACATTAACCTCATTATGTCGAACCCCAACATCTTCTTGGGCATCTCATACAATGTTACTTCTGTTAATATTACTTACAACAACAATCATCACCAAAGCCTTCTAGCCACCACTCACTTGGAACCTTTCCATCGAGGATTTCATAAAAAGGCCAACCATGGAGTCAAATTCAACATAAACGTGGATAATAACATAGTAACCGATATTGCCGCTAGTTGCTCTCGTGGAACCTTTGACCTTGGGATCGTGTTGTCCACTTCTTTCAAGTACGCTTATTTTTTGAATCACCATTTCCATAAAAACCATCTTTTGAAGGTTGTTTGTGACCCTATGAGATTTGTGCTTTTGCCACGATCATCAAATTGGGTTTCATCGCGTGGTGTAACTTGTCACGTTACCAATATTGTAGCTTAGAAGACTAATTTTATTATTTATCATTTTTAATTGTAAAACATTATACTACTTATTAATCATTACTATTTGGTGTTAAATATTTTTATTTTAGATTTATTTTGTTTACTTTTTATGAAATATTTGATTTATTAAAACATATATCATTACATTTTGTATTTATTTATTTTTTTGGATAACGAGTGCCAACATATAAATTAGATGTCACTTATATTATATATTGTCATTTCAATATGATTTTTGTTTTTTTTTTAATTAAGATATTTTTTGTGTATCTTTTTTCCATTTCTTTTTTAAAAAACTATTATTTGTGTATTTAAATTTGTTTATTAATGTAAACAGATTATAATTAGCGTTAAACTTAAAAGTTGAAAGTTGTTAGACCATCTATATGGAAAAAAATCACGTTTCAAAAACTATGTTAGACCATCTATCTATCTGGTGGCATAGTCCATATTAAGATACTGGGTGCAATCATGTTTTGGGTAACATAACTCAAAAAACTTGTTTTGGATGCCATATTTAAAACTCCATCCAAATTGAATGAGTAGTTGAACAATATTAATATTTAAAACTCCCTCCAAATTGAATCAGTAGTTTGAACGAGAACCAATTTTGACTACAACTAGTTTTGCTAAATAAATTGAACTAGTCCAGCCGTGTTAAGTGCAATACATACTCAGTGATTTAATTGCAATACACTTGGCGCGTTAGTTGCATAGAGCTTTTGGGATATTCGAAAGGAATCGTAAATTTTAGTGATATTAATTATTTTTTATTAAGTATTTATATATATATATATATATATATATATATTTTAAGTTAAGATATTGATTAAAAAAATTATATTATTCTATTAAAATAATTTTAAATAAAAAATTACTCTTAATTTAAATTATATAAATTAAATATATTGATTTTTATTGTTAATTTTCTCAAATAACCAACTCATTTAATATACTATCTAAACAATAAGAGATTTTTAAAATTTTGTTATATATTGAAAGATTTTGGTTACTTTTTTATGAAAATTTGAGATTACATAGTAAAAATCTTAAAACTTATTAGAAAGGTGATGCTTTTTATTATCTTGATAGTAAAATTATATCTTAACAATTAAATTAGTTTTTTTTTTTTT
>JBBPBS010001064.1:1364333-1391227 GCA_037974835.1 Cicer judaicum | reverse complement strand
ATAGATAATAGTAACTATCTCGTTAATGTTGCATTAGTTGAGAGGAGTTTTATGAAATTTAAATTGTTAAAATCTTATCTACAATCTATGTAAAATAAATTAAATAGTATTGCATTGATTTTAATTTAAAATAATTTTTTTAAATAATCCTAATTCTAAACATATTATTAATAATTTTGCAACAAAAAAAAAATACAAAGATGGTGATATTCAAATATTAATATGTGAATGAACGTGAAATAGCTAAACATCACAAGAAATTGGAATTTAAATTGTGACTTATTTTTAAAATTTAATTCTTACACTCAATTTAATATACTTAAGAATAATTTTGATATCAAGAAATTGAATAACCAAGACGTTTTGGATGAGTTAAAATTATAAATAAGATAACTAAGTACAATATTAAGTAATGTGTGAATGCTTAATAAATAAAAGAGAAGGGATAAAAAAATCACAAAAGAAAAGTATATTGATTCCCCCAATTTAAGTTACGTCAGGTCTTCACAATTTGTGAGATTTTACATTAATAAGCTCAACAGATAACGTTTTTTCTTTGCACTTTATTTATTGATCAAACTTTATCAATTACAAACTTTCACCTTTTAATCCACAAATGAATTTTCACATCTAACTTTTACTTCATAAAATATTTTTTCAATCACCTTTCAAACTATAAATAATTTTTACAACTCATTCAATCTAACATAAAAAAAAAAAAAGACTTTAGTTACAAATAAAGTATATGATAAAAAAAAGGTTTTGGATCTTACGATTCTCAACTCTTTTTTTGAGATTTACTAGTAGTAATAATTCATAAATAATGATGCACAAATATAGTATAAAGAGGTTGAAGTTTTGGTTGAGATAAAAATTTCATAACTTGAGCTTTTTAGATGAACAAGTGTAGATAGATTGTTAATTGAACTTTTTCCTTCATCTTCTAATTTATCTTCATTTTATTAATGAAGAAAGGCATGAAATATTTAGTTTCATCTGAATATAGTTGTCAAACAATCTTGCCAAGTGTCAGTTGATTTATTTGAAATAAATTTTTTATTTGCAAGTATATCTAAAAATTCTTCAAACTCATACGTTATTCTTTAAGTTTTGAGGAAAACTTAGGCGCGAATGCCGAATATATCCGTTGGGACAAAGTTAGAGTCATAGGAATGCATATATTTCATGTCAAATAGTGTTTTTTTTGTAAATAGACTTTTACTATTTGACTTTTTGAAGTTTAATTACTTTTGGAAGACGCATGTGCGAAATATATCATTATAGAACATATTTTTAGTGATAAAGAAACTAATTTATTTGTCTCTTGCCTTTTAGTAAGACATTTAGAATTTCTGTAATTATTATGTCATTAATATGATTTTGACATTCATTTAAAAAATCTTCAAAATTATTTCATACTTCATAAAAAGTGTATTATTGTCTTAATGTATACATTACATGAGTATAAATTTGATAATGAAAACAACGTTGCTTTTTTAAAAAACTGAGCACATAATCTTGCATAATATGAATACTTTAACATATAATGAATTAACATAGATTTTTTTTTTTAAGAAATTATCAATTTTTTAAATACAAAATATTTAAATTATTAGTCTATTTTGAGAAAAAGATAAAGTATACTTGAAATATATTATTTTTATCTGTTGTGATTTGAAAATAAATGCTTAAGATAAAATATTTAATAATACAATAAATATCATGTGTACTATTTTATTTGAAGGAAAAATATATACGTAAATTATCAATAGTTTTCTACAGACAACTTAAACTTTACCTATCCAAAAATTAAATGGAATGATTATAAAAAATAAAATAAAAATAGCAAAATGGAGCGATAATTGCTCTACTAATTTGTTACTCGCGAATTATGACAACAAAAATTGCTTAGCGAGGTTAAGTTACGAGTGTCTCTCTTTTTGGTCCTTTGTTTGGTTTTTGAAGTTGAGGCTCTTCAAATCAAATCCGGTCTACTATTACTACGGACTCCACCGTATCAATTCATCACTACTCATTCAGGTATATATATATACTTCCAATTAATCTCATCTGTTCACCACCTTCCATCATTGTATAGATTTTACACAATACAATTTTCAATGTTTAGATACTAACTATTGTATTACTTCCTTTTTTTTTGAAATTTAAGTTGAGCACCACATGTTTGATCAAATGACTCAAATGCTGCTGCATCTTTATAGCAAATTTCTTAGGTTCTCTCAATTTTCTGCTCAGTGTTTTTCCTTTACAAAACAAGCTGTGTGGCTTATAATTTCATTTCCTATATTTCAATAACTACAAAATCCCGTACACAATATTGATGAATTAGGTTATTCCCTCTGACTTTTAGTCAAGTCATACATACATAGTGTATGTTTGGTTTCACTGTGAGAATGGCAAAATCACAGTGACTCACCATGATTTGTAATCCCACCACGAAACTAAATTAGCATTTACTCCTTTTGTTTACAGGTAAATATAAGATTAATTGGCATTATTTATTGGCATCATACTGTTAGGAAACCCCCACTGTTAGTCGTAGTTAGATAGACGAGAATTAGAAGATATAAATAATAGGAGTGAAAGAGAAGGGAGGAAATTAGGAATTATAAGTAAATTGGGGCATAAGGAGGTGTAGATCCTTGATGTTTTCAATATTGTAGCAGTTTTGGATTTGATATTATATATAAACGTTTGTGTAGTGAAAGACTTTGAAAACTCATTGGATTTTAATGGAAAGAACTGTATGTAGTTTCCCTGACATGTTTCCTCTGATTTTTAATTGCAAATCTTGCTTCAATTCTCTTCTCTTTGATTATATTCATTCTTATGTTGTTCCTTAGATCCAAGAGCTTTGGTGATATGATGCTGATAACTTGCAACAGAGTTTCACGATTAGATGTTGAAATGAATTTATTCCTAATATTTAGATTGAAAAAAAATTTGTTATTAAAAGTTGGCCGGTCAAAAGAGTGGGCTAGCCCTTCCCATTTAAAGTGTCTATTTTTTTAACTTTGGGCCCATGAGCCAGGGTGAACGCGCAGGGTTTATAGACTTTATGGCCTTGACCACACGGGCTACACAGTCAAGGGGGGCAGATCAGCCCATATTTAGGTTTTATGAATTGGTTCTTAAACATTTTTTTGTTTCTTTACAATTGCAAAGTCAAGTGGGTCTAAGAGGCGTTTCAATTCAATGGCTATTTCCTATGTTCACATGCTTCAGTCGGCCGGAGGTTTCCAGAAGTGCAACCTCTCCTTTTCCAGCCATGGCTATCCCAGAAGCAGTTCCAGGACCCACCACTTAGCTTTTGCTTCTATGCATACATCTGACCCTAAGGTACTTCCATGTCAACTTACTAACTAGTTTCTTTCTTGCATTTGGACATTTGATTGCTTTGATTAACATGTTATTTAGACAATGGGCAATGAGAGCGCTTGAGGAAATAAGGGGGTTTGTGGTTTGTCTTTCGTCTTCATTTTTCAGTTGATATGTTTTTGCAAATAATTATTATAATACCAGTTTGTTTTAACTTTTTTTGCTGATTTTAAAAATAATTGATTGCATAACATGATTGAGAATCATCTGATAAATTTCGCCCCTTCACCATGAGACTGAAAATGTGGTTGATCCGAAGTACATACTAATAATTCTTTTTGATCTTGAACAAATCAATTTTATTTATCAACCATCATTGTTGCCTTCTGGTATCTTTAAATCTTTGGTTCTGTTTTTAGTTTCTAAATTTTTTATTTAAGTTGTGAAATAACCTCATTTAAGTCCAATTTACATTTCGTTGTTAAAGTTGGGTAACCATTTAGTTTAGAGGCATCAAGTCCCCAAATTCTTTTTACATTTTCAGAGTCATTGTAAATGTGCTGTTAATACTAGCAAGAAAGTTCATCACTCCATCCTTTGATTGCTTATGAAATGTCATGGCATTTGTTGTTTTCATTCCTTCTTTCTTTTAATGTTCTGTTTGATTATATAAATCCTTGTTTTCACATTAAAAAGCTAAACTTTTGTCAGGTAGACTCGTTGTTGGACGGTATAAAATGGGATGATAAAGGTTTGGCCGTGGCAATAGCTCAGAATGTAGACACAGGGGCCATACTAATGCAAGGCTTTGCAAATAGAGAAGCCGTGGTTTCAACCATATCTTCTCGCAAGGCCACATTCTATAGCCGGTCACGATCAACATTGTGGACCAAAGGAGAGACCTCTAATAATTTTATCAATATCCACGATGTCTTTCTTGATTGCGACCGTGATTCTGTAAGCTGTTGCCATTTTTCTCCATTGATTTTTTTTTTTTACATTTCCTTTTTTTTGTTTGTTTGTATCATATTGAATTTTGAGAACTTTTTCTTATTCCTTGGTAACAACTTAGATAATATACCTCGGGAAACCTGATGGGCCTACCTGCCACACAGGGGCAGAAACATGCTACTATACACCAGTCTTTGACCTGTTGAATGAGCAAGAGGTTGGCTTCGATCAATTAAAACCAGCATGTTATTGTCTTATTTTCCTGCAGAGAAAGGTCAGCAACATTTAAATTGGTTTGGTTATCTGTTACAGGCTGAAGGAAACAAATTGGCATTAACCTCTCTGTACGCATTAGAGTCAACAATCTCCCAGCGCAAGGCAGAGTTAGCTGAAGAAGACAATGGAAAGCCTTCATGGACAAAGCGATTATTACTTAATGATAAGTTGCTGTGCTCTAAAATCAGGTTGGACATATAATGTTATTCTGCTGAGTTTAATTAAAAGAAGTTCTCTTTTCACCTTAAAAACTATTTTCTTCATGCTTTTTAGTCAATGCAAAGCCTTGTAGCTATACAGTTGCCTCTGTATAAAAGCATTTCCTTCAAACGCATAATTTTATTGTAATAATTCACATTGATTGAAGAAAACAGATGGACTATGTAATGCCTCTCACTATGAATTCAGATTGTAATTTGTAACTGTATCTTTCTACTTGCAGGGAGGAGGCAAACGAGTTGTGTCAAACACTAGAGAATAACGAGGACAAGTCACGTACTGCTTCAGAGATGGCTGATGTACTCTATCATGCCATGGTCCTGTTGGCACTGAAAGATGTCAAAGTAGAAGATGTTTTGCAGGTTTTGCGGAAGAGATTTTCCCAGTCTGGTGTGGAAGAAAAGAGAAGTCGTGCGACCAAGAAATCGGTGGAAAATTGAATGTTCTTTGTCAAGTGAAGTCTATATTTCAAACAACATATTTAGCTTCTGGTGTCATAGTTGGATGTACAAAAACGTGTTGTTACTGTGTGACTGTGGCTGAGTTGGGGTAACTATATAGCAAACTGCAAGTCTGTAATACCCTTAGTTTTTATTTCATAGTCCTCTTAGTCATCGTTTTCCTAACTTAGATTGTTGAAACTTGTTTCCTCCTGTTATGTTGTTAATTTATTGATTTTAGTTTTGACTCTTATTTGATTTTAAACTTTCATCGGAAGAATTAGATTAATACCATTTTAAGTGTTATGTGATTTTTGCTGAATAAGCATTGAATAATAATGTATTAAGAAATAGAGTTACATTTTTATTGCCATGAGAATATAATTATTAAATGCCAAAAGGCAAATTACAATGGCCAAGCATGCCACCTAAGGCTTATGATTCAACAATACTTTCACTGAAATTATTCCCTGATAAATTAAGAAGAGGTGAGCAGATTATGGGAGTGGAACAGGATGAGGAGAAAGTGGAGGTATAGTTGTACTTGTGCAGTTGGTCATGCACAATGCATTAGCTCCCTCACATTTCGTGGCACAACCTAAGAAATTCTCAACCTTTCTAATGTAGCAGCCAACCACACAAGAAAGAATATCATCCCCACATTTAGCAAGGCACTGCCCCAGATTGCTTTTCTGGCTAACCTCTTGAGCAGTTCCTAATGAAATCAGCACAACCATCCCAAGAATTTGGATCACATGCTTGCTTTGTAGACTCATTGTTAAACCTAGCTTGCTTTTCTTGGTTGATTTCACAGGTTACTCCTAGCTAGCTGTTTGTCAAGGAAAAATACCGAAGCTAACTACATTTATATACTTGTTATGGAGAAAGTGGTGGTCATCTTCACGATTGAAACAAGTGTCATACATTTTGCGTGATATAGTAGTTTAGTAGTTAAACTGAGAATGCTTTTAACATACTTGAAATAAGCTATTTCTAAGTTATAAAAACATTTTTCATGAATACAATTGCATGACTAAGTATTTTAGATTTACTTGAGACAAAATCATTATCTATCAAAATTAAATTCTCACACGTTTTCTAAATATTTCAATACTAGTATCAGGTGACGTTTGTCTTTACGTATTCATCAAAATCCGATTCGCAGTTTTAGAGTAACTTCAATAGTCTAACTAATTACAAATAGTTTAAGTCGGGTCTAAAGTGTTACACCACTTTAGAACAATTTATTCATTTTTTTTAGAGGTGCAATTCTAAAAGAACACATGATGCGAGTCTCACGCCTCAAAATATTGTTAAGGACAAAATATATAATCATTATTTTAACTTTCTGCCATATCAATCTCCTCCAAAGATGAAACTCGTTAATAACATTCTTTAAATTTTAAAAAAAGACTCTTTAAAAATTATTAATAGAGATTATCTTAAAAATCATGATCCAAAACAATTTTGTATTTGTGTCGAACTCATATTCATAATAGATAATTTTATTCTATCCAATATTACATCCCTATGTGTGCATACTAATGGACAAGAGCAGTCAATGTGAAAAGGGTTGAAAATTAAAACTACTAAATTTAAGGACTAACCTGCAATAATTTTACTGGCTGTGTATCCTGCACATGTACCTGCACATGTACCTGCACCATCCATTATGATTTTGTGCAGCAAAGACACGTCTATTATGTCAACCCCACAAATCAATGTAATAATAATGTTTTTCATTTTTTTTTAAATACAAATTTTTCTATTTTTTATTCTTTAGATGATATTTCTAATTTCTTGGTGGAAACAAAACCTCTCCAAAACCTTCAATTTTCATTCATATCTCTCTCTCACTCTGTTATCCTCTCAAAAAGATTCAAACTTTCTAATGAAAACCTGAATACAAACACAACCATTCAATAATGGCTTCTCTCTTCCCATCTCCACAACACATTTCTTCCACAACACCCTTCATCCCCAAACTCACCTCTTTCCCAAAATCAAACAACCTCTTCATCCTCAACTACCCCTTTCACCACAAAAAACTACTATTTCCACCCCTCTTTCCCCCCATTGCAGTCTACACTCAAGGACTGTACACCCCTTCTCCACCCTCCAAAAAAACAGACAAAATTGACCCTGAAAACGACCCAATTTCGATTCTCAACGAACGAATTCGTCGCGAATATGGCAAAAGGGAGGTTTCAAGGACTGTAATGGACACTGAGGAAGCTGATAAGTACATACAAATGGTGAAGGAACAACAGCAGAGAGGGCTTCAGAAGCTTAAAGGTGATAGAGAGGGTAAAGATGGTTCCTTTAGCTATAAGGTAGACCCTTATACACTTCGTTCTGGTGATTATGTTGTTCACAAGAAAGTTGGTATTGGAAGGTTTGTTGGTATCAAATTCGATGTTTCGATGAAATCTGTTGAGCCTACTGAGTATGTTTTTATAGAGTATGCTGATGGAATGGCTAAGCTTCCTGTTAAACAGGCTTCTAAAATGCTCTATAGATATAGTCTGTGAGTTTTCTTTTGCACTCTTAAATACATTAGTCTTTTTTTTTGTTTTTTGTTTAACTTTTTAGAGGATGATGAAATAGGGAATAAATAGGCATTTTAGTCATTTAAATTGTAATCTAGTCCCTTAAATTGAAAATATTAATCAATTTAGTCCTTTTTTCTTTCTTTCTTTCTTTCAAATTTTGCACCACAGTTTTAAAGATTTTACGCTTTTTTTCATGCAGCAAAAGACTATAAGCTAATATGTATGTCTTTTATTGGTTTTGATGGTTGTTTACTTAATAACTATTTTGATGGAGGGACTAAATTGTTTGCTATTCTTTAAGGGACTAATTTGCTACTATTTTGTAAATTTGAGGGACTTAATTGACTGATTCTTACAATTTCAAGGACTGAATTGCCTATTTACTCTCTAATAGGAGTTTGAATTGCTTCAATGACATGTGAATGAGTTTGTTGATTGTTGTGGAAATTGGGGTGTTGCCTTTATTTACAGTCCAAATGAAAACAAAAAGCCTAGGACATTGAGCAAGTTGAATGATACTAGTGCGTGGGAGAAAAGAAAAACTAAAGGGAAAGTTGCCATACAGAAGATGGTTGTTGATTTGATGGAACTCTATCTACATAGGCTTAAACAAAGAAGGCCACCCTATCCTAAGAGTCATGCCGTGGCTGAATTCGCCGCACAGTTTCTTTATCAACCTACACCGGATCAGAAACAGGTGCCGTCATTTGTAAATGCTGCGTGTTTTTGTTGAAGGGGATTGATTAATTAATTATGATTTTATATTCTAGTTTTACTTTTAAGCACCAATACATTAAAGCTCACATGTTGATATGGCTTGTTTGTCAATATTGTATGCTTATGTGATGATTATTTAGTTATTTCATCATTTTCCAAATGCATATTCTTGCAGGCTTTTGTTGACGTTGAGAAGGATTTGACGGAGCGAGAAACTCCAATGGACAGATTAATTTGTGGAGATGTTGGTTTTGGTAAAACTGAGGTTGCACTGCGTGCTATCCAATGTGTTGTCTCAGCTAAAAAGCAAGCGATGGTTCTCGCACCAACTATAGTTCTAGCAAAACAACATTTTGATGTTATTTCAGAGCGCTTTTCTGTATATCCTGATATTAAAGTTGGACTACTAAGCAGGTTTCAGGTATGTATGACTATGATTATTTTTCCCATTTTAGTCATAGTTTTTTGGCCAAATAATCATAAGTAATTTTCACTTTTATATCTATTACAGTCATTTCACTTATCCCACCCTACTTGCAGACCAAATCAGAAAAGGAAGGGTACTTGGAAATGATTAAGAGTGGTGACCTAGATATTATTGTTGGAACTCATTCGCTCCTTGGAAACCGTGTTGTATATAACAATCTTGGCTTGCTTGTGGTTGATGAGGAACAGGTTTATACCAAATATTTGCAATAAATATTTTCCTTTTTGTGACTATAGTGTAACTCCTCTTCCCATCCACTAAGCAATGGTTTATTGCACTGCAGAGGTTTGGTGTCAAACAGAAGGAAAGGATTGCTTCTTTTAAAACTTCTGTGGACGTACTTACCTTATCCGCAACCCCCATACCACGGACGCTTTATTTAGCGTTGACAGGATTTCGTGACGCTAGGTAACAAGCCTTCCACAAATTATGAAGGAAAATTTGTTGTGTATTGTTATCCTGGTCCTTTTGTATTACATAAAAGATCTTACCAATTTGTGTTGTACTTTTGTGTTGAAAAAGCTACTCCCTTTGGTCTCAAATATAAAAGAAAGTGGATCAACAAAAATGGATGCATTTGGTCCACATTTTAGGCCAAAACATTAACTTTTGTCAACCCAACTTTCTCTTATATTCAATACCAACGAGTACTCTTTAAGCTGAAGACTAATCAAGAATCCATTTAGTTTGACTAACCTCTAAGCTTAAGTAAAATACCATTGTAATTTCTATTTCAGTTTAATTTCAACTCCACCTCCAGAAAGAGTCCCTATCAAGACTCAGCTTTCTTCATTCAGTAAGGACAGAGTAGTATCAGCCATTAAGTATGAGCTGGATCGCGGTGGTCAAGTTTTTTATGTTCTGCCACGTATTAAAGGTGATTCTCAACTAATCTTTTCTGAATATAGATCCATGTATATATTGATTTGTTATATAAGTCTTACCGATGTTAGTTATTGTATTGCAACCACAAAGTAATCCTGGTCTCAGTAGATTCGACTTTTAGAAATTCATTCACTAGATTGAACTGCATTAAGATCAGAATGCATGTGCCGCACTGAAAAATTCACTGGAAATTCAGTTGATATCTTTAGCGAAAGCAAGAGGAATCCTTAATTATGTCCAATTGAAACTCAGGATGCATTTTTTGTAGATATGTTTTCACAAATGTTAGGAATCCAAGATTTGGATTCTTAAGAAAGAATACTTTTATTAAGAGATAGGAGAGAAGTCTCTCCTCCTAGGTTTCCCTTTCACAATAGAGTCACTATTCTATTCAACAATTGTTTACAATATTCAAAGTTATCTCCACTAAGTACATAACTCCCTATTTATATACAAAAGTCCTAACTACCTTGTAACAACCTAACTATTATTGACTAATTCTACTAATCTAAGTCCTTACAACAAATAATTGAAAAAATGCTACCTTGTTTTCAAGAATTTGCAAACAATAAACAGTGAGGAAAAGGAAAAAGGTGACAATTTTGTAAATAATTGAAAACATATCCACTGATGTTGAAAATGAAAACAGAAAAATAAACCAAACAAGGCCTTACCTTCTATGAAGCTGATCTCATTTTATATATATTCTGAAAAATCATCTGAGAAATGCTAGGCCAGCAAAGTTGCAATTTTTAGGTACCTATAGAAGTCTATTGATGTAAATAAACAATATAATGAGACCGGTCTAAGTCTCTCATTTTTGTGAATAAGTTTTATGCAAACTTAACATTAAAGGGTAGTTTAATTTCCTTATCTTACCGTTAGTGCATTTATTTTCACGAGACTAAAGAAAATATCACAAGCAGATTTTTACTATTAGATGACTATCACAGGCCTTTAAAGAAATTATATAAACAAGTGCTGCCATTAAGTATATTCACTATTGTGCACCTATTGCAATATTGACTCTGGTTTCTCAACAATTGTTTTGTTTTCTTACAGGACTTGACGAAGCAATGGAATTTCTTCAAGAGTCATTCCCTGATGTGGAAATAGCCGTTGCCCACGGGAAGGTATTTACTTCTTTTAATTGCATTGTTATTAAGTCTAAGGGATCTCATGTATCATTTATATACTTAGTTCACATAGTCATTATTCTTGTGATGAAGATATGTCATTGTTTGGCTTTACCACCTCCATAATTTAATTGTCTTGTATAAAAAGTATATACATTCATCATATTCAATAGACAAATAATGACATTTTGTCTGTGTAAATTTGACTTTATTTCTGGTGCAGCAATACTCAAAGCAATTAGAGGATACCATGGAGAAGTTTGCTCTAGGTGAAATAAAAATCCTTATCAGTACAAATATTGTTGAAAGTGGGCTTGATATTCAAAATGCAAACACCATCATCATTCAGGATGTTCAACAATTTGGCCTTGCACAGTTGTACCAGGTTTTGTTCTTCCTAATTTCATCTGAGTTTTTTTGGTTTAGATATTGTCATATTCTTCTGTTGGTGACTCCAATAATTATTTAGAAATGATTATTGTTATTATATTTGCATTGTATTATGTTGCATTAACTTAGAATTTGGGAAATACTTAACACAACCTCCAACAACTAGCTCAAGGGGCGAGGATCTGAGGATGGCTCAAGTTTTATAAGGACTATTTTGATTTTCTCTTTGTTCGATATAGAATCTAAACATATTGTACTGTCTCTGCCCGTGGGGACTGAGCAGATACAGATTAGTAGTACCATCCAGTAGTTTGGTTTTGGAGTAATTGTTGTTTTACTTCGAACTTGAAATTGTATTCAATCCCACAAAACTGAGCTGTATGGTGAAGACCTCCCATCCAACAGTAAAAGTATGGTTTGGAAGCCGTAAGAATAATAAATAGGTGTCATATGTGGAAAAAACCTTGTGATCCATGGCATACACAATATTGTTAGAGAAGCAAAACCTTTCTTGAGCGGGTAAGCTCTCACCTAACAACTTAACTTTTTGTGATAGTTTGCTCCTTAACATAGTATGAGAGACTTTGACCAAAGTGGTCCTTGACACTCTTATTTGTCTAAATAAAAATTAGAACTTTAGCACAAAGAAGAATGGGTCTCTGCTTTTGTAGTGCACTTAAAGTTCAAAGAATTTGAATGAGAAGGCGTGCTAAAGATATAAAACCAATCTTGAGCCTTCACCTAATAACTCAGTATTTGGAAATTAGGATATTTGAAGCTTGACAAATGACTTAGCTCTTTACAAAGAACGAATATTTTTGTTATCCAAAATCACAAGAGAAAAGTAGCTATATGCATTTGTTAAAGTTTCTCACATTTTTGCGGGAACAAAGAAAGGCAAGTTAGATAAAAAAAAAAAATAGTTTCACTAACATTGGCAATTTGTCTTTTTTCAATGCTGGTAGTTGCGTGGAAGGGTTGGGCGAGCAGACAAGGAAGCATATGCATACTTATTTTATCCTGATAAGAATCTGCTCTCTGATCAAGCATTGGTATGTTTCTGGTCAATCTTTACCTTTTATTTCTGAAATATATAACATGAAATAATGCTCAATTAATCAGATATGATAAATAAATGTCATAAAACAAAGTGTATTTCATACTACTAGAGTATTATTTTCTAAACTTCAATTTATTCTTACATTTGAAATATTGAAAATCAGTTGCGAAATAATGCCTAAAACTAACATTCTCCTTAGTGATTGCCTATAGGAGAGGCTTGCGGCTCTTGAAGAATGCCGTGAACTCGGTCAAGGCTTCCAACTAGCAGAGAGAGACATGGGTATAAGAGGTTTTGGTACTATTTTTGGTGAACAACAAACAGGAGATGTTGGAAATGTTGGCATTGATCTGTTCTTTGAGATGCTCTTTGAGAGTTTATCCAAGGTAAAATTTGATTTGTGGTATGTTTCTTTCTTTGTGCCACCAGTTCTAGTTAAAATACAAGTATTCTTTTGTTTATTTTGCATGAACTGTTGGCTAAAAAACGGATACAATATACAATTGTAATGACAACTTTCATTCTAACAGGGCTTATCCTATTATTTTTTTCTTCCAGGTTGAAGATCATCGTGTTGTATCGGTTCCTTACCACACAGTGCAGGTATGCATATTTGAGAAAAATGTACCATGAACATAACTAATGGTTAATACATGTTTACCTGAATGCAGACTAAATGATCGTAGAAGTAAAATCTTACACTGTTTTTTCTTGGTTGAGATGAAACAGAAAATAGTACTGAAAAGTATGTTGCAGCTAAATATTTTCTTTGACAATTCAGATGATATGGTGTTTTAGGTCCACATTTATTACCTACTTTTTGTGGGAAATTAGTATTGGGTCATCTATCATTTATTACTCTGTTAATTGAATCAATAGGTAATTAGGTATACTCTTGATTCAACTAAACAATTTACTGGATATGAACCGATCAGAATTATAGAAACATAATTATCAATGATTTTGGAATTCCTCATTAATATAGAGATGTTGCAGTTGATGCATTTTATACTTCTGTATTCTTTAGGTTGACTTAAATATCAATCCACACCTCCCTTCCGAGTACATAAATCATCTCGACAACCCTATGGAAATAATAAATGAAGCTGAGCGTGTCGCTGACAAAGACATCTGGAGTCTAATGCAATTTACAGAGAATTTGCGCCGCCAATATGGTAAGGAGCCTCGCTCGATGGAGATTATCTTAAAGAAGCTTTACTTGAGGAGAATGGCAGCTGATATAGGTGTAACCAGAATATACTCTTCAGGGAAGACAGTGTTTATGAAAACAAACATGAGTAAAAAGGTTTTCAAGATGATGACAGAGTCGATGACATCGGATATATATAAAAATTCATTACTTCTTGACGGTGACCAAATTAAGGTGATTTTCTATTCTCCCTTCCTTTCTCAATTTCTTTAATCAGTGATTTTGTTAATCACTTTTGTATTGTTCTCAATTTCTTTAATCAGTGATCTTTGTTAAACACTTTTGTATTGTGTCTGTCTATTCTGTTCTGTTTTTTCCAATATCATAAAAGGTTTTTTTCATCTTTAACGCATTCCCACACAATATTGATTAGTATATAGTTAATCTGATCATTTTATTAACAACATTTTTCTTAACGATTTTTGCGGTGCAGGCCGAACTTCTTTTAGAGCTACCAAAAGAACAACTTCTTAATTGGATCTTTAACTGCATGGCTGAACTTCATGCTTCACTAGCATCCCTCATAAAGTACTAGATTCTTTGCCGGTTCGGTTCTACCAACATGTAAATTGGAACCTCGACTCGCGGCTTATATCACACAAATTATAAATATCGGGCAGATTTACTATGTCGAAAGGCCACGAACTAACCATGGCGGACGCAGAACAAGATTTGTGTTGCATGATTGACTTTGCAGCGCCGGACATCAAAGCACAGAGCTATATCAGTGTGGATAGTTACAAGCTGCAAGCAAGCACCTTGGTGTTGTCCAAATTTTGCATGCATTATACACAGGACATGGACATGAAAAACAAGAAGGAGAAGAGTTATTGACATGATTAGCTTCAATCTTGCACTCATAAAACAACTTCACTTTCAATAGCTACATACAAGGACTTAAAGTTCTCATCAAGTAAAAGATGTAAAACTTAATCAAAATGTCCATAATTTACCTTGTATACATCAAGGAGTAAATCATTTTATTACCACACATATTCTTCTCCTCACTTTTTGTTGTATTAAGGTTTCATTAGTTACCTGATCTAGAGAAATTCAGTGTATAGATTTGGAATCTCATTTTAACTAATACATTGATGAATTAAATGGTTGCATTTTTGTTGCATATTATTAAGAAATGTTTATAATTCTTGCTATGAACAGTTTATTTTTTAATCAAATTGCAGTATATACCAAAACTTTCAACAAATGACTAATCATTAATAAAAACAAAATAACTAATCACTATAAATGTTTTATGAAAATAATTGCTATGAAAAATATTACTTAATCAAAATATTTTATTACTAATCATTGTGAGTTTTTTTGTTCGTCCATTCAAAACTTGTCACTCAAAATATAAATTTAATCAAAAATAAAAAAAAAAATCAAACATTTTCTCTTTAAAATTCAATTTTACTAAATTTTCTCTAATTTTTTTAACTTTAAAACTATCTAATATTTTAAATTTATTGTAAACTCTCGAATATGTGAAAAAACAAATGAAATATTTAGAAGTTTTAAGCATAGAAAATCAATGTTATGTTTACTTAATTTTCAGAAAATTAATATTAAGTTTAAAATGTACACAAAACAATGTCTTAGGTTTGGAAAATTAAAAAAGAGTTATGTTATTTCAACATATGAATCAGATATTGTATATGAGTCACCATATAAAATCCACACAAATATTACATGCATAATTATTAAAACAAATCAGAGTATCACGGTTTGATACCCAAACTCTAGAATTTCTAGCTTCTATAAATTCACGTTCAATATACACATAGAAACGAGAAAATTTCACATAACGTGGATCCAAACATACTAAAATTTTGCATATAGTTTAATAAGGTTTAAAAACTTAATTAAACTGAAATGCGAGGGAGGTGGAGGGAATATATTATATATGTGTATACAAATAATTGATGTCTGCATTGCTTCCGCATCTAAATTCTAATCGAATTATAATGCATTAACTTTTTTAATTAAACGTGATCTCACGTTAAGCAGTAATGTGGTCGCATGCAATGAAATAAAATAAAATCAATATTATACTTCCAAAGTTCCAAACAAGAGAAGAAAAGACTTCTTATATCCAATTTACTTTAAGTAGAGAAAAAAATGTAATGAGTTCAGGAAAATATATTTTTTAAATTAATAAAAATATTTTAAAAAAATGTAAACAATTATTTATTTTAAAAATCTTATATTTTCTTTTGTTAACAAGTAAAATTAATTCAAATTCATGAAGAAAAAAATTAATACAAATATTTAGAAATGAAAATGAAAAATGATTTTGGAAAGAACACAAATTCCTAGGTCCTATTTGAGAGTTTGGAGTGGAGGGGGATGACTTTGGGTGAGGGAAGTAGAGAAAAAAAAAAAAATTCATATTTTTTTTATAGAGTTGGATAGATATCGAAAAATGAATGTTTTTGATGAAGAATTTAATTTATGTATACTGTTGGTGTAAAAAAAATTACACAGTCAATCAATTACAACAATTACATAATTAGTAATATTTAATTTTTATTAAAATTAATTATAAAATCACTCACATTAAAATATATCATTAACATTTCAATAACATTAAAGGTTCTACTATAAAAGATTAAGACTTTAACTTAAATGAAATTGTAAGGACATCTGCTAAATATTTCAAATATTTATAATATTTTCTCTTAGATGTTCATTAAATATATTCTTCAAATGATTTTAGACCATCATAACAATGTAAATATCTTTAAGAACATGATATAAATTTCATATTCTTTTCATTTTTTTTCATTCATGCATCTCTATTCTTCCTTCTTTATGTTGTTTCATTTTACTTAATAAAAAATTGATTATTGACATATTTGAAATCAAAATAACGTTATTTTAGTTAAAACACATACTAATCGATTATTTATTTATTTTAGCGTTTATTTGCGATTAGGACTTAGGATATCAACAATCTAGCTAGTGAGTCCATTCATATTACTTTTTTAGTGAAACATTTATGAATCACAAGAGATACTATTTAGAGATATCGGATACCTTGCTATTATTTTAACAAGGTTTATACGTAGATGTTAAAAGATTAAATTTAAATATTTTATTCAATTGAAAATTTTATAGGGTGTTCCACACATAATTGTTTCGGTAAAAATTGAACAAGTGTGTATAACGAGGACATTGTAATGAGTTGTTTGTAGATCATTAACTAGAAAAGTACAATACATTTGTACTTTTGCATGAGATGAACCCGTTGTGAGATGCGTTCATATTTAATAACAGTAATATCTTTTTCTTTACTTTTTCAAATTATGTTATATCATATATTTAAGATTGTTAATATTTTACAAATTAATCTTTTTTTTCTCTCTCATTGATTTAGTATTTTTTATTGTCTAGTACTAAACAACAAGGGAACCTATGTGCACCTCAATTAGATACTCATGTAACTATCATTTTGTCGCTTTTGCTATTAAGATCATTGTTAGCATATTTTCTACCAATCCTCTAGACTTGGGATATTATTTGACTCTTGTCCTATAGAGTCCAAATCATATTAAGTATTTTCTACCAATCCTCTAGACGAGAGTAATTTGAGGGATTGTAATGGTCATCTTACGACATGCAATGTCCCACTATTTCTCCCCTTACATATGCCCTTTCTTTAGAAGGATTGTTATTAACATAATCCTAACTGACTCATTATAACATTGTAATATTATTCAGTCGATTCCCACATACATGAGTAATCAAAAATATTATAATCTACATTAAAAGTAAGGTCTTAGACCACAAGCGACACCCCTATTAAACTAATCTCATATTTACTCTTCTTTAGAAGAAGAGTTCCTTTTGTTATTAAGGAGACCTTAACTACCTCACTATAACATTCATTGTAGTCAATATTATAATTAATTTATTAATATATTTGAAAAAGGGAAGAAAAAAATTGTCATATCTCAAACCGTCATTCAACAATTACTTTAGCCATCCACCAAAACCGTTAGGACAGGGAAATTATGGAACTTCAATATAATATATTTGGAGGCCAAATTTTAAGTTAAAAATTTAAGCCTAAAGCCTCTGCCTTATTGCTTTGGGTAAGGGATAACGTCTCAGAGCAAAATTGGTAAGGTAACATTAATTTGAAAACAAATCTAGACACGAGAAAACAAACAATTAAAGGATAATGGCTGATTTTTCTTATTTACTATAGATCATGGTTATCACAAATTTTCTTGAATAAAATACAAGATCATGAAAAATAGTTTTATAACTAACTTTTTTTGACTAACTATAATAGTAGGATAATTAAGAGTTAATAGGTACATATTATATTGATTGATGTATAAAAGAAAACATCTAGAATGACAATTGATAAATAAAAATCCATACTTGAGGTATTAGCAGGCAAAATTCACAACGGACCAATACTTATCGAATATATATTTAAACAAATATATATTTTAACTACTTGTCATTTAATGTATATGGATGCACGTATCCATACATGCAAATTTTCATACACAATAGCATACACCACAAGAAAACACTAAATATTCTAATAATAAGTATATTTATTGTAAACCACCCTAAAGCTTTATGGTTTTAGAAATATATTGTGTATTCAATGATATATTTACTTATAAAGTTAGTTTGATTTTTGGCTGTAGCAATTACAACTATTACAAGATGTTTCTCTGTCATGAATTTTGTGAAGAATAAAATGTACAATCATATGGAGGATGAGTAGTTGAATGATTTTTTAGTTAGATAAATAGAGAATGGAGAGTGACGTATTAATAATAATAATAATAATAATATTTCCACCGTTCTTTTTCCCCATTACAGTTGAGGAGGTTTGGGGGACACGATATGACATGTGAGTCACTCACGCACGTACGATGGATTCACCTTTGATGGCAGCACACATTGGTGGCGGCGCATGACGGTGTAAAATTGATGATGGAGGTGTGGGGGAGGAGGAAATGAGTTATACAAACACAGAGCTACATCAGTGTTGCATGATTGACTTTGCAGCGCCGGACTTCAAAGCACAAAGCTACATCAGTGTGGATAGTTACAAGATGCAAGCAGGCACCTTGGTGTTGTCCAAAGGACATGGACATGAAAAACAAGACATGATTAGCTTCAATCTTGCACTCATAAAACAACTTCGTTTTCAAAAGCTACATATAATAAGGACCTAAAGTTCTCATCAAGTAAAAGTTGTAAAACTTAATCAAAATATCCATAATTTACCTTGTATACATCAAGGAGTAAATCAATTTATTACCGCACACATTCTTCTCTTCACAGAAATTCATAGTTACACTGATCTAGAGAAATTCAGTGTATAGATTTGGAATCTCATTCTAACTAATACATTGATGAATTAAATGGTTGCATTTTTGTTGCATATTACTAAGAAAAGTTATAATTCTTGTTATGATCAGTTTATTTTTTAATCCAATTGTAGTTTATACCAAAGCTTTCAACAAATGACTAATCATTAATAAAAACAATTGTAGTTTCCAATTGTAGTTTCATAGAGTGGTTTGTGAGTTTTTTAATCCAATTGTAGTTTCCAATCAGTTTATTTTTTAATCCAATTGTAGTTTCATAGAGTGGTTTGTGAGTTTTTTTGTTCTTCCACCAAAAAGTCGTCATTTAAAATATAAATTTTGTAAACTATTTGTCTCAGTGGATGGAATTTGGTTGTACAGAAAGTACAAGGAGACTCTTTTGCTTGCTATTGCACAAGATGGAAACAAAAATACAATTCACATTGCTTACACTTGTGGAAGTTGAGATAGAGGGTGCTTGGAGCTTTTTTTGAAAAATCTAAAAAGGTATGTAACACCTCAAGTCGGCGTTTGTTTGATTTCAGATAAACACAAATCTATTAAAAGTGCTTATAATAATCCAAATAATGATTGACACGATCATCCGTCAACACATGTGTACTGCATCCGACACATTGCACAAAATTTCATGAGAGAGTTCAAGGACAAGGAACTTCAAAGAAAACTTGTTTGTATGGATAGTGATTTAATTCTTCTAAGTATATTTTTCACTTATCACTTTATCATATTTGATAATTTTTACATCATTTATAACAGGATATGCATTAAATGAGCCATCATTCAAATATTATTGCATTAAAATCAGGATGGCAAATCTAGAGGCTTTAAGATCGATTGATAATATCCCCCCAGAACAATGGCTTATTCTCAAGGTCGACGATAGGAACACATGTCAACAAACATTTCCAAGTCAATTAACACAGTACTCAAGGGTATATGCAATCTCGTAATCACTGCTTTGGTACAATCAACATACTATAGATTGAGAGTTTTATATGCAGAAAGGGGACAACAACATCAGACATCATTAGTTTCTGGTTGAGTATACACAAACAATTGCATGGCCAAGATTAAATGTGAAGTTGGTAAATTTAATACTCATCAAGTCATGCAATTCGACCGAAATCGTTATTCTTTCATGGTGCATGAAATAGTAAAACCAAGAGAGGTGCGATCAATTGGTTATTTTGAAGTCAACCTTCAAAGAAAATGATGTGATTGAGGAAAATTTCAGGGTATACAGGTTCCTTGTTCACATGTCATAGTTGCATATTCTTACGCTCGTCAAAACTATTTAATGTTTCTGCCTGATGTGTACAAGGTTGTTAATGTATTTAACATCTACAAAGAAGAGTTTCCACCTATATACCAAATGAATAATATTGGCTCACATATGAAGGTGAAATATTGTATCACAATCCTAAAATGTGGAGAATTAAAAAATATCGTCAAAATAGTACCCCATATTAGAACTGAAATGATAGTTAAAGAAAAAGAATCAAAAAAATGTGAACTATATAAGTTAACTGGCCATACTCGAAAACATTATACAAATGTTACATGTAGTTTTAGTCAATCTATGTAATTTAAAATTTGTATTTATGTATTTTTATGAATTATATATATATATATATATATATATATATTATTTTTGTTATTTGAATAAATTTTAAATAAAAAAAATTATATAAAAAAAACCCTTTAAGAAGTCATTATTTAAAACGTAGGCTTTTTAAAGGAATATTTTGATTAATAAATTTGAAAATATAATATTTAGATAATTTTTTTAAAAAAAATAAGATTATTTAAAAATAAAATAAAAAACCGTAGTTAGAGTGTTGTGATGAGGATTTGACATTTTCTTTTAGGAGTGACCATGAAGGTGATGAAGATACAATTGTTAAAGTGTTTTAAATTAGTGTGTTGTCTTACTTACATATAAAAAAATCAATTATATTTATGTATAAAAAATTAATCATATTCAATACAAAAATATTAATGGATAAAAAAATCAATTATATATAATATTTGCATGCCGGTGAGAACACCGATGAATAGTAAATTTTAGTGATATTAATTATTTTTTACTAAGTATTGATATATATGTATACTTATTTCTTAAGTTAAGATATTTATTAAAAAAATATGTTATTATATTTTAAAATAACCTTGGCTCTAAACATATTATTAATTATTTTATAGAAAAAATGTAAAGATGGTGATATTCAAAAATTAATAAGTGAATGAATGTGATATAGCTAAATATCAAAATAAATTGAGATTTGATTGTGACTACTTTTAAAGTTTAATTCTTACACTTAATTTAATATATTCAAGAATAATTTTGATATCAAGAAATTGAAAAACGTTTTGGTATATATTAGTAATATATTTGGAGTCCAAGGTGTTAAAAAATAATTAACATTAAATTGAAAACATATCTAGACATAAGAAAACAAGGATTTTTCTTATTTATTATAGATCACGTTTTGTTTTAAGGATCATATCACGATTTTCTTGAATAAAATAAAAGATCATGAAAAATAATTTTATAACTAATTTATTTTATTAATTATAACTAATTATGATAGTATGCTATTTAAGTATTAATAGGTAAATATTGTATTGATTGGTGTCTAAAAGAAAATATTTAGATGGCAATTTTGCAAATAAATCTGTAATCGAGGATTAGCGAATAAAATCTGCGATGGATCAATGGCTTAAATTAAGGACACATTTGAATAATTTAAATAGAAATTTCAACTACTTGTCACTTGATGTGTATCCATACTTATCATCATGTAGTTTATGGGAACTTTTGCCCCCACAATTAAACAAAAAAGAATATAATAATACGTATTTTGTTTAAACCTCCATAAAACTTTATAGTTTTAAAAATATATTATGTATTCAATAATTTATTTCCTTCTAAAATTAGCTTTATTTTTATATGTGGCAATTGCAATTATTGCAATATTTCTTCTGTCATGAATTTTATGAATAATGAAATGGACAATCGTATAAAAGATGAGTAATTGAATCATTTGCTAATTAGATATATAGCAATTAGATAGTGACATATTTAATGATAACATTAAATAATGTTAAAAATAAAAAACAAATCATTGAATATTTTTTGTAAATTATTAAAATTTTCAAATGCAGCGGATGGTGCTGAGTTGCAAGGCAACGGGTTGAGATGGTAGGGCAATGAGTCATGAAATGAGTTGCTGATATATTTTTTTAAGCTTTTATTTTTCAGTTTTAAAATCAATGGAATTAAAAATAGTCCCCAAAAATAATTCTTAATTAACAAAACAAATTAACGATGTTCAAAATTTGAAAAATTTTAAAACAGTTTTAAAAAGAACAAATTGAATATTAGCTTGTTATCACCTAAAATATCAACTTATTACAAACAATCAAAACCTTACTGGAAATTCAAGTTAAATTAGTGTAAAACATGAAAGATTGTTCACCTTGTATACACATAAAATTTGTCATAAAAGATAAATAAAAAATGTATAAAACAGATTTCAATTGTATGGATATACGGAGATTTATTTCCTCATAATATTTTGTAATATATATTTAACAATTTGTTGTACTTTAACTATTTATTTATTTCATTTTTTGAAGAATAATTATAATTTACATTGTCAAATATTTGTCCTTAACAAAAAATTGATGAAATTATATTCTCACTTTTTGAAAAAGTTATACTTTAACAATTATGTATGTGTATTATTTTGGTCAATAATGTCAATATATAATAATTATATAAGTCTATTATATTACTTTTCTAAGACATTTAATTTATGATAACACAAATTGATTGTTAATTTTATTGAAAATATTTTTAATTCATATATTTTTTTCTGAATCCAAATATTTTAATAATTTATATTTGTATAATCTAAAGACAGAAACAGAAAGGTAGGTAGGGAGTGTGTTAAGGTGCCACTACCCAATTCGTTCAATAATTTCAAAAACAATTCGCTCAATAATTCAATTTCAAAACCAAACTATCTCGTAACTACTTTTCGCGTTGAGAGAATAATCACTTCATTCATTCATTCATGAGTTTTCAAGATATTCAAGGTGGGTCCAACCCTCCTTCTCGGCGAAATCAGTCACCGTCGCAAGCCATCGCCGCCGGAATTTTCCAGATCAACACCGCCGTTGCTACTTTCCGGCGATTAGTCGATTCCGTTGGAACCGTTAAAGACACTCCAGAACACCGTCAGAAATTGTACGTTTACATTTCTTAATTTAGTTTTATTTTTTGGTTTATTTAATTTGATAAAGTATGGTGTGTGTGTTTGGTAGGCACAATACAAGGCAGAGGATATTGCAGCTGGTGAAGGATACTTCTGCTAAGCTTAAATCTTTGTCTCAATTTGATCGTGATGCTAATGCCAATGTATATGATTCACTTATTATAATTTTTTTCTTTCGCTCTTTTGTTTTAATGTTTCATGAGTGACTTTGACCTTTGATTACACACAATTGATCATATCATTACCCAGAAAAGAACTTGGATTCGAGTTTGTATTTGGAAATTTTAATTTTCCAAGAAAGACAAGCCTTGTTGAAAAATAGGAAATTAGTTACTTATAGCAAGTCATGCACTATAAGTTAATATGTTTGTTTGTTTAAACCCTAGGAAAGGGGTTTAGTAATCTTGAGTTCGGTCGGGAGGTTATGGTGATTGCTTTAGCTATGATTCGAACTCGGGTTCTTATGAACGATTTGACTTAAATGGAGGTTCATTAACCATTTTACTTGACCACTTGCTTGCACCATAAGCCAATTGATCATACCCTTTCTGTTTGCTTTTTGGTCTTGCAATTTATTATTGGGTTTTGGCTATGTATTTGTGTTTAGTAGTCCTTTATTTAAGCAGGCTAGTAAGAAAATTGAAGATGCTAAACTGGCAAGAGATTTCCAAACCACATTGCAAGAATTCCAGAAAGTTCAACACCTTGCTTCTGAGCGCGAATCAACTTACGCTCCTGCTGCCCCTGCTTCTTCTTTACCAACAAGGTCAATCATTCTTTGTATAGTCGTAAATAATTGGGAAAATCATGATTTTAGTCCATAAAAAACTGTTGAACTTTTTTTTTTGAAGGAACTACTGATGAACTTGAATTCCTATAAAATCTTTATTCATTTTTTATTCCTGTATCTGATAAAAGTAGTGTTTTAATTCCCAGCAGAGACTTTATCTAAGACTCGGTATTTAGGGACTAATGTTGATGAGTGTTGATTTTATAGGGACCAAAATCATCACACTATACCTACTTTCTTTATCTGTTTCTCCTTTAGATTACCTTATTTATCTTCATTAACAAATATTGATCTCTCCTCTATCATTTGTGTGTTTGCAAACAGCTCTGGGCCTGGTCAAGAATCAGTTGAGGAATACCCGGAAAGCCAACCTTTTATAAGAGAGCATAAGAGGTTAGTTAGTCTACAACATTTCATCTATTTCCATGGACCTATTGATTTCTATTCAATGTTCATCTTGTTATTGTAAATTTGTATCTTTGAAAGACAAAGATGCACAGCTTATTTTTGGATTATTTAACTCTTGATTTCAGAAAGATTTGCAGTAAAATATTTTACAGTATGATTTGCTTAATCACTGAAATAAAACTGCAGGCAAGAGATAGTTCTATTGGATAATGAAATATCCTTCAATGAGGCCATGATTGAAGAAAGAGATCAGAGTCTTAGGGAAGTGGAAGAGCAAATTGGACAAGTAAATGAAATATTCAAGGACCTCGCTGTTCTGGTTCAAGATCAGGGGATTGTTATTGGTAAATAAAATCACCATTGAGCTATATATATATATATAGCTTGTTTTTTGTTATTACAAAATTTAGTTATTCCTTTTGTTTGTATCATTCTGGCAGATGACATTCAATCAAATATAGATACTTCAGCTGGTACAACAGCTCAAGCTAAGGTCCAGCTAGCCAAAGCTTCCAAAAGTGTGAAATCCAAAACTTCATGGGTGAGTCATGAAGATAGATTGAATACATTGCTGTCAATTTCATGGTTGATATTGCAACATGTGCAACATTATTTTTTGGGTAGTAATGTTATAAACACTAGTATATCATTGCCATATATATGACTTTTGTTTAACTTCTTGTATTGCAGTGTTGGTGGGTGCTTGCAATTTTTATAGTGGTGGTGATCATCTTAGTTATTGCCCTCATTATTTAGTTTGAAGGGCTATACAAGTTGGACTTTTTTTTTTTACTCCCTCATTATTACTTTTACCAGTGATTTTAAATTGATGAATTTTTTCATATTCGGATGGTGTGTTGTGTTGAAGAGTGTATTTTGCGGCCCTCCACATCCAACAGCTGCTAGCAGTTTTATATCTTCATTGAGCATTAGCTGCTGAAAGTTGGAAGAAGTGACTTTAGGTCAAGCGATTTTAAGAAAATAAGTTCTGTATTTTAATATCGTAATATATAGGATTTGTAGTTGCTCTTGAAATATTAGCTTTGCAAACAATGTATAACAAATTACCAAATACTTAATAGTGAACTGCATGTGTGTAGTTTAACACAACCACTGTATATCTCCAACATCTTTATTTGACAAATTTTTAGATGTAATTTGCTAATTTATTCTCACCAAAAATGAGTGGAGCAAGTTAACAAGTTTCCATAGAATTTTTTATATTATCCTAGTCTCTTATCTTAACAATATTCTATTTTTTTTTATAAAATCATAAAATTTTAATTTATCTCTCCATTGATATCTGTACCAACTATAATATAATTAAGTTGGTAATATAATTATGAAGTATGCTTTTGAAATCAAGTAAATGATGTTAAGAATGTATTTTGACTTAATGAACATATTTGATTAATAATTTACTCTACAATACTAAAATAAATTGAATATTAATAAAAAATAGTTAAATATGTTTAAGCTCTATAAAATTTTGAATACTTTATGCTTACAAATTTATTGTTCAAATAATTTTAGTTCATACTATCAAGTCTACATATATTTTTAATATATTTTTGTTAATATATTTATAATTTTATAAAGGGATTCGCCTGTTAATCTATTTGCATCCAACATATATAGATTGGTGGGGGCGAATCGAACCTAAAGCTTAGTGTGATACACATGCGTTGGAATTTATTTGTGCAACCTTCATCATCATCGAGTTCAACCTCTTCTTTTTCAAGATTTGCAGCATACTACCAGCAAAAGATCCAACAATCCTTAGGTTCAATTTTCGATTATCAAATTTATTTATGAATGCAACTTTTAAAGAAAATGAACTTTCTTAACCATGGTGAAAGGTACACATTTAATTTATATGAATATATATGATATGTTTGAAATTCTAAATTCATATGTGGTACTTCAAATAAATTATATTTGTTTATGTTAAATTTAATATCTCGTTAGATTTGATATGCATGATTTAGAATATATCCAAGTATGTGAATTTAATATGATTTATGCATAAATTTTGCTTGTTTGGATTTTAAAGATTAATTAAAGTCTTAGAAATAATTATATAAAAATTCATAGTTGAATACCGAAAGTTATTTAGTATTAATACATTTATATATTACATTCATGTTTGAAATGTATATATAATAAATTTTTCTTTTCGGATGCATATATAATAATATGGAGATATGATGTAAAAAATTAATAATATTGAATTAGAGATAATATGTTTAGATGAAATTTTTGTTTATCTATAGTTTATATTTTTATATTAAGAATAATAATTTATGATTGACTAATGGAAAAAAGTTTATTTATAATTTTAATTTCTTAAATTTTGACAAATATGAATATATATATATATATATATATATA
>JBBPBS010001064.1:1331736-1363878 GCA_037974835.1 Cicer judaicum | reverse complement strand
ATATATATAGTTTAAGATGTATATTTAATACATTAATTTATTTAAAGTTATTAAATAAATTGTCATAAATATCAAGTGTATGTCTCAATGATACTGACGCTTCATTTGAGAAGTTATTAAATCTAAAAATGACTAATTCATACTATATATGTATGACAGTATAAAAGTATCTGTCAATTTTTTGCTTATTTTGATATTAAAAATGATTTGGACATATATTTTAAAATTATTGTAAGTTGATAAATGTTTATGAAATAAACTGATAGAAAATCTTAATGATTGTACTCATTGTTTATTTTCTATTATGATGCTTATTTGGATTTATTATAGAACATATTTAAATTGTTTAGCTCAAAACATGATAGTAGAATTTGTATGTTGTCATTAGAGCACACACCAATTGTCTCTGGCAAATCAACATAAGAAAAAAAATTGTACAGCTTTAGCAATCCTTGCAAAAACCAATCCTTATGCACTTTACATTTAAAATAACTTGCGGTAATGACAACAAATACCTTATCACAAGTTTAAAATAACAAATAAACTGAGCATTTAAAAACTCATGATATAGAACCTTAACCAATAACAACGTTTAAGAAATTCCAAGCCACACATACCACCTCTATCTGGGAGATAGGCTATAGCGCCTATCGAGCGATAAGTGGAAGCACCTATCGAGCTGATAGTTGAGAAGAACATTGTGAAGAATTAAGAATACCATTGAGTAATGATTCTTATATCAATGCATAACAATGAATACAACTAGAAAACAGAATATAAAGACAGTGAGTCCCCGGTTTCACAAATAAAAGAAAAACAACAATGAAAGTTACATATTCAATTTATATGTATTTGAAAGTCTTCCTCTCCCAACAGAAGTTTACACTTAATCTGTCATTCCATTGGTGGTGTTGATGTTAAATATTGTTTCTTGGTTCGTCTATCTTGTTTTTGCTTAATTCTTCACCTTACAGGCAAAAGCAAACCCTTGAATGAATCATAAGTTGTCATGCACTAATGGTTGGTGTCTTATTCTATGACTTCATTTTTAATTTCCTTTTTGTGTGTATTTTTTAACCATGGAGTTTTTCTCTGGTTAATTTTAAGTTTCTTTCGATTCTATATTTGCAAACATAATTATGTCTTTTAATTTGTTATGGTGTTTGTTTAGCCAGTGGGAAAGCAGGAGAGTTTGGTGCCCTAAATGAATGCTATATGTTCAAGTGTTAAACCGGTCTCTCAAGGATGTATGGAATTTAAATTTCTTTTTCTTTACGTGCATACTTTTAACATATCATGATATGAGAAATTGTATGTTGTGTGTAGGCTTCTTAGGTCACCCACATGTCCAATACTTGATACATTAGGGGAAAAAACTGGATTTCGAGATAGCAGTTGACTTAAATGGACATGTTTGGACATGCAGATGCCCTATAGTCTCAGCGTACCATATTATATTATTAATTTTTTGTTTATTGTCCTATTTTGAAGTATTGACAATCATTTGTAAGTTGGACTTGGGATATTTTCTTTCTACTAATTTGATTTTTCCTTTGGAAGTTGTTGTTTGATCTATAGGTCAATGTCTCTTCTCCATCAACAATTATCATCCTAGCTAATGTGATTATGAACTCAGAGACATTGAGTGGTGTACAACAGAAAATAATGGTTGAAAAACTGCTGCAGAAAGTCCAGTGACCAAGTTAATCGTATGTATATAATTGAGTTATAGTTCTTTGTGATTTTACATTACAATTCTTGTTTTGTAAATGCCATTTCCAACTCAAGAGATACATATTTTTGTCTTTACCATAATATCAATGCTTCTGCATGACGAATATTGTTGATGAGACTACAACAATAGCTAAGTGCATGAATGATTTTCAACACCTTGATTGTTTAATGTAAGTTGCATGGCATTTAGATAAAGGTGGAATTTAACATGGACCAATGCTAAATTTGTTCATTGTAGACTGATGTCCTTTATAGCAATTAGATTCAATAGTTAAAATATTCAACGGTCTAAATTTTTAAAGGGCTATTTGTATCCTAACTTGTAAGACCATTAAAAAATTATTTTCTTTATAGTTTTTCAAGACTGCTTGAATTCATTGTTGGCTACTGGCTACATCTCCTAGATTTTCTGATCTTGGAGATATGTTTTTGTTTTAGGTTGCAATGTTTTTTTTCTATATTTACAATATATTTTGTTGCAATATGCTTGGGCACATTTAGTGGTTAGTTTTTTTTTTTTTGTTACTTTCATAGTTTTAGTTACACGTTTTATTAATAAATTTTGTTTGTTTACAAAAAAAAATAGTAGTTGTAGTTTTTAGGCAAAGAATAATGACCTTAGAAAAGAATTAAAACATCAAATTAAAAGAGCAAAAATAAAGAACAAAAATTTGTTAATTCTAATTGATGTATTATTATTGAATTGTATACATAATATTTATATATAGATTGAATGTGCTAAAATGTTCTATCCTCATAAGATCCCTAAGATATAGTTACGATGTTCAAAATACAGTCTCTGATTTTAACCCAAATGTTTGAATATATTATTCAAACCATTTTCCATCCTTTCAATGACATTCTCCAAGGTTTCCAATCTTTAATGTGCAGCTTGCATCTTAGAAACATTAGAACCTTCTCTTAAAAGGGTGCTCATAATTGCTTCGACACCCTTCATTTCATATAAACTCTCCAACTTATCCTCACATGATGTTACCCTTGTGTTCATCAACTTTGTTCGTCACAACCATTTAGTTACAATGAATTCAACTTTGTTCGTCAACTTTGTTCGTCACAACTTTGACTTTGATACACACAAAAAAGACAAAAGGAAAAAGATATACATGTTCATTACAATTAATTCTCCAATAAATCTTATTACATCAACAAGTTCTAGATATTCCTTCAAAATTGTTGATGTTCCAAATTTACTTTCCATTTGTTTTACATATGTGATCAACTTTGTGACATTCTTTTTTTTTTTTGTGAAGAAGTTATATTCATATACACTTGTTTCAATGTTTGAATTTCCTTTTCTCTTTCTAAGAGAAGAATTAAGCGCTTCAACATTTTTTTGGATTTGTAATATAGTGTTTCTTGCGATGTCACATATATCAATAAAACGTACAAATCTTCAAGAAATGAAAAGCCAATAATGATTGAATGAGATGTAGATTCACATGTCTTGCAGTGGAGTTGGGATGAGACTCAAAAGGAACATTGTTTGAGCGAACATGGTACTTTGTTGACATATTTGGCTCTTTGACTTGTTGTTTGTTCTTTATTTTTTTTTAAGATAATTGTAAAGCTAGCTTAATGTTTGTGTGATGTTACCAAGTCCTTGAGTCTATTTGTGGTATTGGTTGATAAAAATTAAATTCATATAATAAGACAATAGAACATGCGGCACTTATTAATCACAGTGTACAACATGTGGTGCATGCACGAATTTTTTTTTTTAATATGTAAAGAGGTAGTATGTCTACCCAATATTGTGAATATGTGAATAATATTTATTAATTGCATGTGATGTTCTACAAGATGTTATGATAGTGAAATGAGTTTGAGGTGCACGATGAATATAATTAGCATGTCTTCCAAGTGTTGTCAGTCACAAAACCTTATGAGTCATCAATTAGTTTGTCTTCTTTGCTGCCACATTACCCTCTATCATTTGAATTATATAATAGTGCTGCTTGTTTCAATATAAGGTTAAGATCCCAATCATATGGTATAGAAAAATGTACAATAACTGAAGGGGTATTTAAGTTAAATACAATTCAAAAAATAAAATGATGAGCAAATTATATTTGTACTTCTGTCAAAAATTAAGAATGTGTTTGCACGAGTGGAATAAGTTATTTCCCCCCTTTTTTGTTGAAATAAAATAGTTTAAGTGAATGGAGACAACATTAAGGAACAAGAAAATTTAACTCTCAATGAGTGTTTAAATACGTACTAACATATTACCCATCATAAATTTTTTACACCCGTAGTAGAATTTAGGCATTGGTTCATGTGAAAGATTAGCTAAATTTTTACCATATAATATTGACTTATATCTTTTTAATATAAAACTTCATTTTTTTTGTCACGATGAAGTTAATCTTAAGATAGAGTTTTTGTTAGAACATAGTTGAATGTAAGGAGTGTAGCTTGTTCCTCTCATCTCTTTGAAACACATTTTTATAACGAATGTCATTACCACTATTATAATCACATGAGAAAAAGACACAATATTTCAATTCTCTTCCTATTTATTTTAGTTCTCAAATTAGGAGCATAAGGCAACAAGTTGCTTAGGAAATAACATTGGGAGGAGGAGAAAAGGATTTAATACAATAAAAAATAAAATAAAAAAACTAATAAACAATAGACAGAAAATCCATTATATCTTCTTCTATATCACCTATCACTTGTATCAATAATCGCATGTCACTTGATAGCTGTTATCGCCTATCAGGCTGATTATTGTTATCACCAAAAGTTGTTGTCGCTTGTTGGTCGTTAGTTGCTATCGGATATCGTCTCATAGGCGCGGAAGCCTAATATTCGACATCGCCTATCGAGGCGATATGCGCTAAAAGCGATAGGCGAAAGCACTTACTAGATTGTTAGCATAAGCGCCTATCGAAGCGATAGCGAATAGCAGCTATTAGTCCGATAGGCACTACCGCCTATCGGGGGCGATAGGCGGAAGCGCCTATCGGGGGCGATAGGCGGAAGCGCCTATCGGGGGCGATAGGCGGAAGCGCCTATCGGGGGCGATAGGCGGAAGCGCCTATCGGGGGCGATAGGCGGAAGCGCCTATCGGGGGCGATAAGCACTACCGTCTATCGAGAGCGATATGCACTACCGCCTATCGGGGGGCAATAAGCAAAAACGCCTATCGGGGGGGCGATAGGCGCTACTGCATATCGGGGGGCGATATACACTATCGCCTATCGGGGACCGAGAGGCACTACCGCCTATCAGGGGACGATAAGCGAAAGCGCCTATCGAGGGGCGATAAGCGAAAACGCCTATCGGGGTGCGATAGACACTACCGCTTATCAGGGGGCGATATGCAAAAGCGTTTATCGGGGGCCGAGAGGCACTACCTCCTATCAGGGGACGATAAGCGAAAGCACCTATCATGGGGCGATAAGCATTACCGCCTATCGGGAGCGATAGGCACTACCGCCTATCGGAGGGCGATAGGCACTACCACCTATCGGGGAGCGATAGGCGGAAGCGCCTATCGAGGCGATGCACTAGTACCTATCACCAAATAGGCGCTTATCTTATCAGTCAATAATTCATATCATCTGATTGATGTTATAACCTATCGCCTGATAAACAACAGCGCCTATAAATATCACATATCAAAAGATTGAAAATAAATAAATAAAAAGTATATTAGATTAATAAATTTTAAATTACTATTTTTAAAGTATTTTGAAGTAGTAATTGATAAATTTTATTTTTAGTTAAAAATATTATTTTATGTCATTTTAGATATTTAAATTAATTAAATTGTTTATTTTACTAAACATTCAACTAACTTAATAGTTATCAATTATAAATTTTATATTAATGTTATCAAACAAAGCATTAAATATTTTTTTTTTCAAACTAATAAGTTTTAGTTCTTAATGCTTATAAAAAAAATATTTTGTTCTTAATATGTCTATTTGATTAGAGAACAAATTAGTTCAACGTAATATGGCACCAATTAATAATGTTTTGAATGATACAAATTTTATAAAATTCACCATCAAATTGAATATCTATACCACATAGACCATTTATGTAAAATTTTACAAAAATTTAAAAATATTTTATATATTATAAAGGTATATCAAAATTAACATATGTATGTTATTTTCAAATTTTGTTAATCTTTATAAATCTCCATAATCAATCAAATGTTTTAGATTTGTATCAACTATCACATATCTAGATATCTACATATCACATATCATATATCTACATTTTACATTTTTTTAAATAAAACAAATTAAAAAATAATTTAAAAAAAAATGTTATAATATGTGATATTTAATACCTCTTTTCTCGTAGGTAGAAATTTATAGCACTTTTGTAGCTATTGTAGGTATTTCATAGAACTTTTATAAATGAAAACTAATAATTTAATATTATTCAATTTGTTCCTGATCATAATCATCACGAATAGGATTTAAGAAGTCTTTAAGTTAAAAGCCTTTAATCAAATTATTAGACATGAAAATCACTATAATTAAACCAAGGTGTAATTTCAACAATACTCATTCAACTAAGGTGTAATTTTCTTTATTTACATTGAAAACAATACTCAGAGAATGTTTTGTCCACAAAATTAGATTATGAATAATCAAAATTCAAAATGCAAATAGGATAAAAATAATAATCATCATTAAACTAAGGTGTAATTTCATTAGTTGCATTAAAAAAGCTCCTAAACTACCCAACTTGTTTCACATGCATTCATGAGAAAAGAAAAGATTTTATCCAGATTAGTGGTGAATGGATTTCTTGCGCCAGATTGGTTGTCCTCCGATTTGGACTAGTGTAACATATTGTCCCTCATGTAAATGACCTTTACTTTGCACAGTGGAGACTTCCAGCAACATTTAAATATATTCATCAAAAAAAGATGTGTGCAATTGATGGAGATATCAGTCACCGATAGTAGCTTGAGGGCTCTAGCAAAAGTCTCTTCTACAACATTTGAAAATTGCAAGTATATAGGCAGACATCATTTTGGGATATTATTAACCAAACCTATGGCAATAAATCTTTTACATTACATGAAACAAATCTATAGAACTGCATTTATTTTAGTTATTAAATAAATCTTAAAATATAACTTGTAGATGTTGCAATTACACGTCTTAACTAAACTTTTTGAATTAGAAGACTCAAACAAAACATAAATGAAATAGAAACACACGTTTAATGAAATAGTAACAAAGTAGAATTGATAACAAGTATCAAAAAGAGAACAATGCTTATGCAATGGATGTAGTAAAATAAATGTGATGAGAAATTAAAGCTTAAGTCTGAATCAGAACATAAATGCAAATGGAATTATAGAAATTGACTTTCATTTTTATGATCCATGTGACAAGAAATATTAGGTTATGATGTGCAATCATAGCACATCATGAAATTCATGGTTACAACAGCTTCAAAATTCCTATTTCTAGTTATTAGCACAACCTTCTCTAACATGCATCATCATTTGCTTGTAGCTTCAAAGAAGAAAGGCACCACATTGTAAAAATGCAATTTATAGCTCAAACTCGTAGCTACTAATGACAGATTACGTGTTTCCTTAAAATATTTCACTGTAAACATAATGTTTCCTAATATATAATGGACCAGCTAATCACATTCCATATTCAGATTACATGTTTCCTTAAAATCTTTTACTGTAAACATAATGTTATGTTGGCATCTAAAGGACCAGCTAATCGCATTCCTTAAAATCAGATTACATGCAACCTTATCCTTGTTTCCATTTCGAACTAAGTTTGAACTACTTTGAAGGCAGAAAAGGTGCATATAATGTTTTGTTGTGCAAACATAAGTTTGGAGGTCTTTGATGGCAATCCAAACACACTAACTATTTATATGAACACAGGCTTGAAAAAATTAAAACCAAACTAAAAATTCAATTTACCAGTCAACTGCAGTAACTTCCTCATCATGACTCTTCAAAATGGTAGGTTCCACCTGGGACTTGTAAACCTGGTTTTTGAAAGTTAAGTTAAATTACATCCCTACTGCAACCAAAGTACCTAACTTAGAGTAGCTGATTCAAAGTAAGAAACGTTACCTGCCAAACATATGCTTTTCCATTACTAGAACCACAAACTATGTTTGACGCATCAGGGCTTATTGCAGCCTGGAATTCACACATCAGACATAGAAAAAATCAGGAGTCGTGAATTAAACTGAACAAAGAAATCTTGGGTTACGGGCAAAATCCTCACCTTTACAAAAAATGAATCTATGCAACCTCCTTCAAAATATCTTAAAGGTTCCTTTTCAACTTGAAGTATATTATATAGATAAACTCTACAAGAAGGAAGAAATAGTTTGTTGAATTAGGCAATTAGCCATTTCTGTATCTAGAACAAATCACAATAGGAAGTATTTATCATTCTAATCCATATAATAAATAGACGGATATGGTTATTTTATTCTAACACAGTTTATTTAACACTATGTTGTATTGAATGTTCTCTAAACCATGGTTTGATTCACAAAAATAGAATTTAGGAGTATATCGGCTATCCATGCAGGAAGCTGAGTGCAAAATTCCACTGTCATCTTGGGACAAGCTAGATATACATGTAATCTTTGCTTAAAGGACAAAGAATACAGTCAAGAGGCTAAAGACTACATTGTTTCAAGCTTTCCAATAATAAAAATTAATTAGCAAATCAACAATGTCCAAAAATTAGTGATATAAAAATAAAAAGCATAATACTGCTGACGATTTCTATCACATTTACATTTTAAATTTATGTGAGATATATTCCTTAAGATAATATCTTATGAAACCTATAAATTGTGGTTAAATTTACTCAGGACCCTCAACTCCTAAGCCAGACTCAGTGTATAGAAACTAGAACATTGCCGCTTCACATCACACACAGTTCCAACTAACCTCTCCTGTTGACTGAGACTGAGGCCATGACTGAGGCTGAGGCTTCGTCTTGACAAGTTCTGAAACTTGATTCAATAGTAGTAGCCAAAAAGATAAAAACTAGAGTAAATGGTTCCTGTTAATTTATATTACAATTACAATAAATCATAGCAATGTTAGGGATGATAAAATACCACTATGTTTTGATAGATCAAAATATGTATGTATCAACTGTAAAGTGTGAAATAAAAAGAAAGCTTCAAATAAAATAGTACTTCAAGGAACAAAAGGTTTTCTTTTTTCCTGAAAAAGTAAAGGACACTCATAACTCAACACAGAAAACAGTGATGTGGATTTTTTTTTAAAGACTAATTTATGCTAAAAACAATAGAATAGCTAAAGTGTAAGTATTAACTGATATATGCTAAAAATAAATAAGTTAACAACACAGCACTTAAAATTAAAAAAGAGAACAAAAATAAAAGCCAGCCAACAAGTTTGAATTCAGGCAAACAAATTGAAAACAGTTTAGATATTCACTGTTTACGAAACTTCAATTGGAGTAGAATATCTTTACTAAATCAGTTATCTATAAGTCTATTTTTAGTCCAGCCTACATACAGTACAGGTAATAGAAATCTTACAAAATCAGTAAGTTCTCTAATGGGCAAAGAACTACCTACAGTGATTTTCAAATACATAGTTCATGAAGAGGCAGTGCTCATGTAGTGGTAATCTTATTTTTGCTGAAGAAGTTGAGAAAGAGTGTGTAATAGTGTAATAAAGTCATTGCACAATCAAAGAAAATAGAAGGAAATTCATGATATTAAGCTATCACACGGCATGAAATTTTAACTGTCATATCAAGGATGGCATGAACTTCTGAAACTTATGCTAACTCAGAATCTGTGATAATCATCACATATTCACATTCAATTTGCACCAATCTAATTCAAGGGTCAGGTAAGAACTTGTTATTCAGAATTTTAATTGTGAAAATAATACTAGAGACTAACATTGTAAATTGAGAACAGTTTAGAGATGGATGCATCAGAACAATAAACTGATGACTTACAAGACAGTGGCCTTATTATCCTTCTCATCTCATTGATCTAAAAGGAAACAAACATACTGTGGGTTAAAATGTTCCTTTTCTCAAAGCATTGCAGTTTTACATTTTTAGATGCCACACTAATATATAGGGGACATACCTTTCCCTATAAGTTAAAATGCCCTTGTTTTGCTTTTCTTGTTTTTAAGGGAAAGAAAAATTAAGATCTAAATGCAAATGAAGGTTAAAGGAAAATTAAGATCAAGAACACTAGCAAGAACAGAACCCTAAAATCCTGCAAATGAAGGTTAAAGGAACCCTAAGATCTAAATGCAAATGAAGGTTGAAGGAAAATTAAGAACAAGAACAGAACCCTGCAAACGAAGGTTAAAGGAAAATTAAGATCTAAATTCAAAAGAGAACACTAGCAAGAACACAAACCTAAAATCCAAGATCAAAATGTTGAAACAGAACCCTAAACATTTGCAAATGAAACCCTAACAATGAAAAAGGAGTGAAACCCTAAACATTTGCTTCCCGATAATGATTTTTATTTGTAACGGAGTGAGAATGAAGAACAGAAGAGATAGAGAGGAGAAAATAATGGTGAGTGTGCTACGGGTTTTAAAAAGGCTAAAAACGACGTGAGAGAGACAGAGAGCAAAACTAAACAATTATACCAACCAAGATAATATAGAGAAAACAAGAACAAAACGGCAAAACTAAGTTGCCCAAACGTTTATCTTCCTTGTTGCGTTCACGCACGCGCGCACTTTTTTTCCTTTTCTCTTCTCAAATCACAAACATTTCATACTTTTTTAACTATGTAACTTATAACAATGCACCAATATCATTATATTAAGAGTTGCTATTTACTATATTATATTAGTTTAATCAGAACCCTAAACATTTGCAAATGAAACCTTAACAATGAAAAAGAAAATGAAACCTTACAATTTGTAGAAGAAAATAAACAAAAAAAAAAAAATGAAACAGAAACGAGAATGGCATGAAAAACAGAAGTGATGCGAGGATGGAAGAGAAGTTGAGATGGGATGGCACCAATGAGATGGTGAAGTCGTGTCGGAGACATCAGATATCAGATACGAAGGAACGCAAAGTGATGGTTTGGTGTACATAGAGGGTTTGGTGAAGAAAACAAATTTTCCTTCAATCGTTTTTCTTGTTCATTCTGTAATAACAAAATTAAAAAACAAATTCAATGGCCTAAATAATAATTCAATTTCCTATTTATAAAAAAAATAATAAAAATCTACAAACCAAACGGGTGTGAGCATAAGTAGACAAAATAGAGGGAATCCTATAGTACTTGCATTCCAATGTGTGGGGCCTAACAAAAGTCATCTATTGGTGGTTCTAGATATTTTGTGACATTTACAAATGATTTAGACATTTTTTGTCCCTTAAGTTATTTTTACATTTCACTTTGTCTCCTTAAGCTTTCTTCATTTCATTTTAAGTTATAAATGTTGGACAATTTGATCCCTAAGTAGTTCTTAATCCATTTTTATCCCATAAGTTATAACATTAAAGATTTTGATCTCTTAAGTTATGATAAGGATCTCAAGAGCGTGATGATGATTCATATTTTAATAAATTAGGATAAACTTTATTTATTTTAATTTGGTTTGTATTAATTCTTAGTTTGCTATGATTTGGAATTGTAATAGTTTTATTATTGATTTAGTTTTAGTTATGTGTAAGTGAAGATACTTTACTTCCTTACATTAAGTTTATGTTAAAAATAAATAAAAGATGTAAGACCCATATGGGCCTAGAGAATGGTGTCACTTATGACCCATTTAGGTTTAGAGATAGACTTAGTATAAATAAGCATTTGTAACCTCATGGAAGGGCAGATTTTGAATATTAATTTTGTGAGGCTTTGCTCTCTAGAGTTCTTGAAAGAATTCACTTTGAACTTATCAAGGTTGTTAATCCTTGTGGCGTTCTTTTTGGCTTATCAATCACTAGATTGTGGCGCCATTTTGTTCTTTGTTTCTTTGCTGAATAATAATATTGAGTTTCCTATACATCAAACCTAATACCCTCATTTCTTCCAATTTTCGTGATCAGTTACCTGCGTTCATATCTCGAGTTCTATATACTGGTTTTCGGTGATTCAAAAGCCTAATTTGCGTTTCAGAACGTCATCTTTCACCTCGTTTTGGAATCGGCCGAATCGGAGTTTCACAACACCGTTTATCGCATTCTGCAGCAATACGCGATTTTCACTCAATTTTGTAAGTTTCCGACCTAGAACGATCCTTTAAGTGAACTATGACTATTAGGATCATATCATGTGGTACCAGAGCTTGTCTCTAGGTTGGAATTGGATAAAATTCTATTTATGTATTTTATTTTTTTTTGTGAAACCTTAATTGGTAGTTGTGTTGCTTTTGTTTGAGTTGTAGTTCTTTGTTAACTTGTGTGTTGCTGCTACTTACAAAAAAAAAATATACAAAAAAAATGTGTTGTTAAAAATATTGCACACTACCTGTTTGACAAAATTCCTAAGTATGTTGTATCATCAATATATTCGAGATTTTGTATTGGATCCAGAGTATGTGAAATATTTGTATGAAAATGGATATGCAAAACAAGCTAGAAAAGTAGAGAAGCTTGCCTTGAGAGAGATAGATAAAATCAAAGAAAAGAAAGAAGAAGAGGAGAAACATTTGAAGGACAAAGGGCAAGAAATTGACGTCAACTATTTGTCTAATTGTGATAATTCTCTATTGCAAGTGCTTGAAGAAGTGTCTCCAAAGGAGGAATGTCATCCATGTGTTGACATTGAAAGCAAAGTGAAAGATGATGGTAAAATTAAAAGTCTCTTCAAACAAGAGAGTGAGGTGAACGAAGCAATGTTAGTGCTTGAAGGTGATTATTCAAAGGTTCCTCAAAAGGATGCTTACAAGGAAATTATTGAGTCACCATTGTTTTATGATGAAGAGATTGTCCGTGTAACTCAACTTGCTTTGAAGCCTTTGCAAATACAAAGTAACATGTTGTTTGCCAAAAATTTCAATCCCAAGAAGGTAAATTTGGTCTTAAATACCAACTTCAAAAGGTATAACTTTATCTACATCATTAGAATTTCTTACCTTTACTATAAATGTGATAAGATGTTAATTGTTAAAGATGGAAATGCGTTTCACCGACTTATCACATTTGGTGACTTTTCCAATTTTCCATTTGACCCTGGTGGATATGATGAGCTTGTGGTTTGTTTGGATTATTTCTTCAAGTACGATATAATGGAGCTTAAATTCGTGGTCGAATTTCTTCAAGAAAGGGAGAATGATAAGGATCTCAAGAGCGTGATGATGATTCATATTTTAATAAATTAGGATAAACTTTATTTATTTTAATTTGGTTTGTATTAATTCTTAGTTTGCTATGATTTGGAATTGTAATAGTTTTATTATTGATTTAGTTTTAGTTATGTGTAAGTGAAGATACTTTACTTCCTTACATTAAGTTTATGTTAAAAATAAATAAAAGATGTAAGACCCATATGGGCCTAGAGAATGGTGTCACTTATGACCCATTTAGGTTTAGAGATAGACTTAGTATAAATAAGCATTTGTAACCTCATGGAAGGGCAGATTTTGAATATTAATTTTGTGAGGCTTTGCTCTCTAGAGTTCTTGAAAGAATTCACTTTGAACTTATCAAGGTTGTTAATCCTTGTGGCGTTCTTTTTGGCTTATCAATCACTAGATTGTGGCGCCATTTTGTTCTTTGTTTCTTTGCTGAATAATAATATTGAGTTTCCTATACATCAAACCCTAATACCCCCATTTCTTCCAATTTTCGTGATCAGTTACCTGCGTTCATATCTCGAGTTCTATATACTGGTTTTCGGTGATTCAAAAGCCTAATTTGCGTTTCAGAACGTTATCTTTCACCTCGTTTTGGAATCGGCCGAATCGGAGTTTCACAACACCGTTTATCGCATTCTGCAGCAATACGCGATTTTCACTCAATTTTGTAAGTTTCCGACCTAGAACGATCCTTTAAGTGAACTATGACTATTAGGATCATATCAAGTTATAAAAATTAAACAATTTGGTATATTAAGTTACAATGTTAGACACTTTTAAAAATTACCAAAGTGTATAACGTTTGTAACTTAAGGGACCAAAATATTTAATGTTAGTAACTTAATATTTTCTTTGGGAGTATGGAGGGGAGAGGAAAGCTTTGGAGGGAGCAGAAGATAGAAACATAGAGAGAAAAAATTCAACATTATTTAAGATAATTATTTTGTAGAGAGTGATAACATAATACTTATGATTAATATATTTTTAATTTATAGAGTATTATAACAACATTGAAATTATTTGAGGAATTTGTTTAAGCACTCTAATACAAATTTTGTGTTCCACCAAATTAGAAGGATTTTGTATTATGAATGAAACCTAAACCCTCGAATCTATTTTCTCTCAAATCTTTTCACTCTTTCTATTTCTTCTTCTTCTACTTCTTTATTATTTATCGAAGTTCTCTTCTTCTCTTTTCTCCAAACTCGCAAACAAAGTTGAATGGACTAAAATAATTTTAAAAACTAAAATATCTACTATTTCTAATTTAAAAGACTAAAATAAAACAAACAAAATTTAAAAGAACTAAAATAAAACTTAAAAATAACTTAAGAAACTAAAAGTGTAATTTAAAAAAACAAAAATATATAACAAACTTTCATTTTTGTATTAAAGTAGCATCACAAATAGGCAAAATGAAAGCTTTATCATATATTTATACAACAAAAGTTTAACCATAAGATTCAACATCTAAGCAAAAAATACAAATTGCCTCAAAAAATAAACTACAAAATAGTACTAATAGGAAGAAATTCACACATAAACCATTAGACTTAGAGTTGAATCGTCTCGGTCAAACAACTCACAAGATTTTAAATGTGTGATTTCTGAATTTTTTTCACCGTATGAAATCCAAATACTTTATTTTCAAGTGTCCATAACGTTATTATGAAGATGGAATTGCATAAGAAGACCAATAAATATGAAACTCAATCTTATAAACAACAGTAATACCCTTAAGATCAACAGGAGAATAGGTAACATAGCCTTGCACAAACATGAAAATCCTCAGCACCTCCAACTATAAGACGATCTAAAACTTTAATATTGTTTGTCCCCCACAACAGAAATAGACCCTTTATAATTCTTCAACAAACACTAAACTTCACAACTGAAATGCTCTAAAGTCCATCAAAACTAGATGTAATAGAAGTCCCTTCAGAAATTCCAACAAGTTTGGAAGATCTATTTGGTGTTAATGTCAAAGAGTCTTGAAACACAAATAAAGTACCAACAAGTGTTGTTGTTTGGATTATTTCAGCTCCTCCTTTAATATCATTCACTATAATATACCCTGTTTTATTTATCGTTTCATGTTGGTAAAGTGAAAAGTGGAGGGATTTTAAGTGTTTGTGGTGATGATGAGAAAAACTAAAAGTGGATTTAAATTGAATTATGGCTAAAAGTGAAATAATAACAATAGGATAGTTATTTAATGAGGATGTCGTAACTATGTTTGTTAATTGTTTTAGCTATGATTATGATTAGAACTAACGAGGTGTCTCATTATATACATGCACAAAAAGTTGGTTGCAAAATTCTCTTTTATCATTGAACCAAAAAAAATTATCTTTTATTTATTTTTTCATTGTTTTTATTTTTTAGTGAGAAGATTCATAAAGAATTTTTTGTTCACATAGTGTCATATATGGAAACTTAGCGTCATTTGTACCTAATTAAGTCAAGAAAAACGATAGGTCAAATTTTAATCAATACTACCTCCATTTCCAATTATAAGAAAATTTTGGAAAATTTTGTGGGTCTTATTTATAAAAAAATATTTTAATTTTTAAAATATATTTATTATTAAAATAATTTTTTATCTTCATATAATGTTTATCTTTTAAATATTAACGGGTGTATTTGGTCCATAATAACACAATGTGAGACTAACCACTGATAATTGAATACCCAACAAACTTTCTCTCAATTATGAGTTCCCACCACTAGATTGATCCATTTGATCCGAGTCAATTTTTTTACTATTAGACTTGATTCACTTGATCCAAGTCCTTTTTGCTCCCCCTATCAAGCCAAATCAGGCTCTGATACCACTTTGATGGGAATAAACACAATAACAAGTAAAACGCAACGAATATAAAATTCTCTTAACTTGCAAGAACCCATGAGGAGCAACAATAAATATATGACAGCAAATTAATCAAAATAAAGGACATTATGAAATCCGATATTTTAACGTGGAAAACCGCTCAATGAAAGGATAAAAACCACGAGTCGTCTAGACCAAGGAAATGGCTCCAATATAATCAAATAAGGATACAAGAGAGTCTCAAAGTGATGCACAAAGTGTGCCTACAACCAGCCAAAACAACAAAGCAATAAAGCCTACAAATGAAAAACAAGAAGAAGAAAACACCAAAAATCCTATTGTTGTACGAGCACTATTTCTTGCTCTCTAAACGTCGTTTTGCCGATCTGACCATTGAAAACGAATATCTGAATGTTGCGAACCTTCTGTCCAAAAATCAGCCCGATCCAACGGTTTACGAATGCACAATCGATATTTTAATAAGACAGATTTAACAAAATCGGAAATAGGGTTACTTATCTCTTTTCTCTTTTGGTGGTTGTCTTTTCTATCACAATAGTCTCTCTTGTAACCCTAATTAGACCATTCTCCACTTAAATAAGTGAGACACATGGACTACAATATTTGGGCCTTTCTCCACATAGGAAGGGAGCCCAATACCCAACATATATCCCCCTCACAACTATGTGGAGATAATCGCCAAACCGACGATATCACAACAAGTTTCAAACTTCCCTCTTGGTAATGTTTTAGTCATCATATCATAACCAGTATGAACTTTAATCAACTCCAACAACTTAGCTTCCAAACACATTACGTATCCAATGATACCTCACATCAATGTGTTTGGACCTGCTATGAAATGTCGAATTCTTACCAAGATGAATAGCACTTTAACTATCGACAAACAATACATATTTGTCCTGAAAAAACCCAATCTTCTTCAAAAGTTTCTTCAACCAAATCAACTATTTGCATGCTTCAGTAATGGAAATGAACTTTGCCTCAGTTGCAGACAATGCTACACATTTCTATAATCTAGATTGCCAAGCCACATCTTCATCTGCAAATTTAATCATGTAGCCTGAAGTTGAATTTCTCGAGTCAATATCTCCAACCATATCTGAGTCGGAGTACCCCACCAAAATAGGTTTGTCACCTCCAAAACAAAGCCTCATACATGTAGTACCACGAAGATACCTCGAAATTCATTTTACAGCATTTCAATGCTCTATACCTGGATTTGACAAAAATCTACTGATTGTACCAATAACATGCGCAATATCTGGTCTTGTACACACCATTGCATACATTAAACTACCCACAACAGAAGCATAAGGAACACGTTCTGTGTCCCTTTTCTCATTTTCACTAGAAGGACTTTGTTTAGAACTCAACTTAAAGTGAGCAGTAAGAGGAGTACTTACAGCCTTAGAGTTTTCCATCTGAAACCTTTGCAACACTCTATGAATATAGTGTTCTTGTGAGATTCAAAGTTTCTTCTGCTTTCTGTCACGCACGATTCTTATGTCAATAATCTGTTTAAATGCTCCTATATCTTTCATGGCAAAGGACTCACCCAACTACTTCTTTAACCTGCCAATCTTGAAAATATTTTTCCCAATAATAAGTATGTCGTTAGCATATAGAGTTTTCCATCTGAAACCTTTGCAACACTCTATCAATATAGTGTTCTTGTGACATCCAAAGTTTCTTCTGCTTTCTGTCACACACGATTCTTATGCCAATAATTTGTTTAAATGCTCCCATATCTTTCATGGCAAAGGACTCGCCTAACTACTTCTTTAATCTGCCAATCTTGAAAATATTTTTCCCAATAATAAGTATGTCGTTAGCATATAATAACAGGATAATGAAATTATCATTAGAAAAATTTCTAACAAATACACAGTGGTCATAAGCAGTCTTTATGTATCCTTGGTCATACATAATAGACTCAAACTTTTTGTACCACTGCCTTGGAGCTTGCTTCAAACCATATAGACTTTTTCTTAGTCTACACACATAGTCTTCCTTGCCTTCAACAAGAAAACTATCAGGTTGCTTCATGTAAATTTCTTCCTCCAAATCACCATGATGGAAAGTCGTTTTTACATTCATTTGCTCTACCTCTAAGTCAAGAGTAGTTGCCAAACTCAACACGGTTCTAATTGATGACATTTTTACCACAGGTGAAAAAATCTCATTAAAATCAACACCCTTTCTTTAACGGAAACCTTTCACCACTAATCTGACTTTATACCTCGGAGACCTTGAGTTACTCTCAATTTTTACTCTTTAGATCCACCTGTTTTCCAAAGCCCTTTTGCCTTTTGGCAATTTCACCAAATCATAAGTGTGATTATCATGCAAGGATTTCATCTCATCATGCATTGCATCCAACCACTTTTGACTTTCTTCACTCTCCATGGCCTCTTGAAAACACCCAGGTTCCCCTTCATTAGTCAAATTCACATACTCGTCAGAACCATACCTTGTAGATGGTTGTCTCTGCCTTTTAGATCTCCTAAGTTGGGTTAAAGATGATTCAGAAGATCACTAAGATTCTCTTCGTGTGGAAACTCATGATCTTCACTAGTTGGAATATTTGCTTCATCTCTAAGTTGATGATCATCAACATAATCATGAGACTCATCATTCTCAACATTACAATCATTAATATCCAAATTAGGAACAGGTGACCGAATTGGATCACCATCAACTAAGACGTAATTTCTCTCAGGTGTAGTCTTCTCCACCTTATCAATGTCTTCAATAGTTTGGTCTTCCATGAACATTACATCATGAATTCTGATAACCTTTTTGTTTATATGATCATACAATTTGTAGGCAAATTCATCCTCACCATAACCAATGAAGATACACTGCTTTGACTTTGCATCCAACTTGGATCTTTCATCCTTCGAAACATGCAAAAAAGCCTTGCAACCAAAGACTTTCAAATGATCATACTTGACATTATTGCTAAACCATACCTTGTTTAGTACTTCACTATTTAAAGCAACAATAGGAGTAAGATTAATAACATGCATCATCGTGTACAGTGCCTCACCCCAATAATATTTAGGCAACTTGGCTTCAAAGAGCATACACATCACTCTCTCAACAAGTGTTTCATTCATCCTCTCTGGCAAACCATTCAACTGAGGAGTTTTAGGATGAGTCTTTTCAATTGATATACCTTGCTGTTTGCAATAGACATCAAAGGGTCCACAATACTCACTACCGTTGTCAGTACGAACACGTTGCAACTTTTTACCTGTCTGCCTCTCAACCAAATCATAAAATTGTTTGAATTTCTCCAACACTTGGTCTTTTGTCTTTAGAACATAAACTCATAGTTTCCTGGAACAATCATCAATAAAAGTAACAAAATAAAGTGTATCACTAAAATATTTTACCTTTAAAGGGCCACAAACGTCAGAATGCACCAATTGAAGCAACTCTGACTTTCTAGAGGGAGGATACCTTTTGAAGGTTACTCTAGTTTGTTTACCAATCATGCAGTGATAACATTTCTCCAAATCTACATTCTTCAATCCTGGAAGCATATCCTTTATAGCTAAACAATTTAACTCCTTTTCACTAAAATGGCTAAGCCTTCGGTGCCACAAAGATGATTCCATATCCACGACATTTACACTATCTTTTGCAACCAAAGCTTTTGTCCAATACAATTTATTAATTTTCTCCCCTCTAGCCACAAACAAGTTATCTTTACTGAGTTTCCATTTTCCATAAGCTAAATGACAAAATAATAAATCTTTCATCTTGCCCTTCCACAAATGGTAATTAATACTATCCACACTATCTTTTGCCCAATACAATTTATTAATTTTCTCCCCTCTAGCCACAAACAAGTTATCTTTACTGAGTTTCCATTTTCCATAAGCTAAATGACAAAATAATAAATCTTTCATCTTGCCCTTCCACAAATGGTAATTAATACTATCCACACTATCTTTTGCAACCAAAGCTTTTGTCCAATACAATTTATTAATTTTCTCCCCTCTAGTCACAACCAAGTTATCTTTACTGAGTTTAGAGCTCTGATGCCACTTGTTGGGCAGCTCGGGGGAGCCCAACAATCGGAATGGGCTAAACAAAGATTCATAAGAGACTTAGACACCACATCTCAACCCAAAACTTTAAGACATTATGTTTATGGGTCATTCTCCTTATATATTCAATATAGCCTTCATTTCTAGTCAATGTGGAACTAACCACTCATAATTGAATATCCAATAAATTAGACTATGATTGAATAAAGAGATCATGGTCTACGAGAAGTGGAAGAGCAAATTGGACAAGTAAATGAAATGTTCAAGGACCTTGATGTTTTGGTTCATGATAAGAGGATTGTTATTGGTAAATAAAATCACCATTGAGCTATATGACATTCCTTTTGTTCATTTTGTTTGTATCATTCTGGCAGATGACATTCAATCAAATATAGATACTTCAGCTGGTACAACAGCTCAAGCTAAGGTCCAGCTAGCCAAAGCTTCCAAAAGTGTGAAATCCAAAACTTCATGGGTGAGTCATGAAGATAGATTGAATAATTGCTGTCAATTTCATGGTTGATATTGCAAAATGTGTTTAGGCTTTATAACATTTCAACATTTTATTCTTACAAAATTACCGTCTAAATAGTTTCAGTTCATATTAATAAGTTCACATATATTTTTTAATAATATTTTTGTTAACATAATTATAATATTATAAAAAGTTTCTCAATAAAATAAGTTTAAAATTTAATTTTTAGTTCATATTTTTGTTACCTTAATTTGAAATTATACATTTAAAAATGCATATTTAATTAATCACAAATTAAAATATTATAATTTTTTTTATAGAAAAATGTTTTATAGTATTATAAACATGCATATAAAATCATTAAAAAACTTTAAAATAAAATTGAAATGTTTTGTTTTAATAAAAACTAGAGCTACTCAGTAAAATAATGTTATTGACACCAAAAATTGTATTTTTTTTACGATAATTAAAAAAATTAAGATTATTTAAAAAATCTAACAATAAAAAAAAAACTAGAATAAATTTCAATTTATTTGTTTGGGAAAAAAAGAGCAGAAGCGAGGAAGAGGCAAAATGAAGATCAGGATTGAAAGGACCCATCCATCCATCATTCTTCCCTTTCCCTTTCTCCATTGTTTGTGTTGACGCGCTTCCTTTGAAAAATAAAACAATGGACAAATAATGAATGAAGCAATCATAATAAGCAAACACTCGTAGTAGCTCCCATTAACTTTCACTTTCATCATCATCACCATCAACAAATAAAAGCTATTTGTGATTACTCTGTGTGACACAACATAGCAGAGATTAATAAAAATGGGAAGCTTATTATACCAAGCATTATCATCAACAGCACTGTTATGTTTAGGTCTGTACCATCTAATCTTGACAACCCTTAACTACCTCAAATCTCCACACACATACACATCCAAACCCTACCACCCATTCCCATCAACAAACCTCCCTCGTCTCCGTCCCATCCAACTCTACTTCATTATCTTCTCTCTCTCCATCGCCATCATCCACCACCTCATACTCGCCACCGATTCCGATCCTTTAGTCAAAGGCTCCACCCCCGTCCACCGTCTCACTTCTCTCCAATCCGCCGCACTCCTTTTCCTTTTCTTAATTCTCTCCATCTCTCTCCTCCTCCCATTCTCTCTCCCTAACGACCTCTCTTTCTCTCTCCTCTCTCTCCTCTTCCTCCTTCACTCCTCCCTTCAGACTTCTCTCTCCTCTCTCCAAACCTCCTCTCTCGAAGCCAAGTGCGATTCCATTTCTTCCAGTCTATCCGCTCTCTCTTCATTCCTCTGTCTTCTTCTCGTTTGTTTCCCTCGTCTCTTCCCCGCCGACGCCGCGCTCGCCGGTTCTATCTGCCTCCGTGGATTGTGGGCTCTTCAGACCGGTCTCTCGCTGTACGCCGAATCCTTTATCCCGGACGGTTGTCATCGTCTTCTTGATGTTGTTAATGGTGTTGAAGGATCCACGCAATGTGATCTTGATGAGTCTAAGTTTAGAGCTCTTGCGATTCTTGATCTCGCTTTTGTTCTTCATGTTATGTTCGTTATGATTATTGTTTTGATTACTTATGCTCTTGTTGCGGCTGCTGTTGGTGGTGTTAGAAGGGTGGGTTCATATGAGGCATTGCCTACTGCTACTTCTCCTACGGATTCCAATCATATTCAGATGAAAGCTTTGGCTGGAACACAGGCTTGAATAGGTCGTTCTTTTTTTTCCTAAATTTTTGTTTTTTCTTTTATTTCGTTTTCATTGTTAGGGTATGATCTGTGATTGTCAGCAAAGTTAATGTTTCCATCAGAATGTAGTGACTTTGTGAATACTTTGAATGCTTATTTAATGATAACGAGATCACTGTAGTTTTATGTTAGTTTCTTGGTATCGATTATACTTTGATACGGTGTAGTTCTTGCTCTTATCTGAGATATGATTTCACTTGTGATAGTGTGTTGCTCTTCTTGTACTCTCTCGTTGGACTTGGACAATTCATCTGCTGGATAATTTGTTTTGATTTCTGTATTTTGGTTTATCTGGTTGGTTTGGCATTGAAGCTTTTGAATTTGTGGCACCAAAATTTTGGAAATGGCTAGATTCTTTCTTGTATCTCACTAATCTTGTCATAAGAGTTATGTCTTGATTGTGTTTTTGTGGGACTTGGCAAAATGCGTTCCAAACACAGGTAAAAGCAAACTGCTTGATAAAGATCAGAGGGTTCAGATTCACATTAGGGTTAATGTCTGACTGCACGCATCTATTTTTGCTTTCGTGGGAGGAAAAGATATAATGTGTGATGTGTTGCTGGAGATAAAATTGTACAGTCCAGTAGTGCTTGAAAAGCCCGTGCTATAGAGTCTAGGTTGAGCCAGCTTGTTTTATGACTGCCTCATGGAGAGAAAATATTGAAAAACAACAAATCTTATTTGGAGGGTAAATGAACATAATCGAAGTTCATGATTTCGTTGCTCTTGTTCTTCAACTACCCTTTTAACTCAGGCTATTTTTCATGGATTTTCATGTTAAATTGAAGACATGAAATTAGTATATGTTTGATTTTGCATTTGAAACATCGCAGATTATGGTTTCGGCCACAGTTTGACTTTTGTAGTTGTAACTTTTGTCCTAACCATGGTTTGAAATTTGAAATGCCAAACCAAATACGTTCTTAATGACTTATCCAGTTTAAGATTCTTTGGTTTGAAGTTGTTCTGGAGTCCTAAGATGCAGTTTTCCCAAGTTCTTTTGTATGTAGTATTGGATGTCATACCAAGTAAAGAATCTAAAAAACAGAGTTTGTATTATTTGATTATGTATTCGGTACATGGAACCAAATATACTCTTAATGATATATTGTCAATGTCTCAGCCTTATGTATTACTGGATAGCATAACTAGTAAAGGGTCTCAAAAGAAAACAAGTTCGATTTTTTTGATTATGTTTATGTTTTACATGATTGAGAGGTGAGTTCATACCAAACAGTTTGTCATTTTAGGTAAAAGATATAAGTTGTTGAGCATTGAGCTGATGATCCCTAGGCACTTAAGTTTGATGTTATGGCGGTGTCTGTTTCAATGTTCCAGTAGATGCACAAGGTTGATAAACCATTTTTTTTTTTTTTGTATTCCTGATTGATAAGCTAGCATCGCCATTTCAGAGATGTGCAATAATTCTGCTTCTGTTCCAGCTGAGACCGTCCGTTCAATTTCTCATTTGTGATCCACAGTCATGTTTCTCATGAAATGCATTTTTTTTATAGAAATATATGCCACTGTATGCACTGAGTATTAGGGCTCAAGATTTATTTAATTGACCCTATTGAGCATGATAATTGATTATAGAATACAGATTCTTGGTGTGGAAATTGCTTATCTTTCACAAAAACATGGATTCTTTCTAGCAATCTGGTGCTTGTTTGAGAAAGGAAGTTGCTAGTGATCCCTAGATAATATTTTCATGTTGTGACATCATTTCGTTCTGTTATTTCTATCTAGATCCAGATGATAAAATTTGGAATGCACTAGACTGCCTGATACATCTATTCCTCTGAATGGCATGTTGTCTGCATTTTCTTTCATCTAATGGAATATATCAATATGATGCTGCGGCAGCGCAAGGCTCTGCAAGAAAAAAGTCAGCATTTGTTTTGGGTATAAACATGCAAGATTTGATATACAGAAAACAGGAGGGAGGCACCCCCAACTCTAGGCACAATCATCCAGATTTATCATTGATTTCTAATGCCAAGGCACCTTGAAATCTCAAACCATAGTTACTCTCTACACCGGGAAGATATTGAGTTATTAAAACCCAGTTTCAGCTTAAAGCCTTAACTATGTCAACCATAACCGAAATTTCAACTTATTTTATTTTCAGAAATCAGTAAATCAATGTTATTCCTTGCTTTCCATATAATCCAAATAGCTGCATTCCAACTTGGCGGTCATATGATTTGTCTTCCCCTGAAGCAAACTGGTCCTTCAAAATCGAAGTAGTACATATAACAAATGTACTTAGCGAGTGTTTGGAACAACGGTAGGCATGTCGTTGTTGCATTCCGAGGCAATATTGACATGAAAACACATAAGCCACAAAATGAAGCTTCTACATGAACGTAGTTTATCTGCTGCAGTTTTGAAAAATTCATCGCATAACCAAACGAGTTTCCTCCCATGTGCAAGATTAATTATTTCATTGACTTCATAGGTATTAATACACACGAAAACGGGCAAAGAAAAAAAAACGACATAAAGATAAAAAAGTGACTCGTCATTACATATAAATCACACAAATATACAATGGTGACTCCTGTTCTCAAAATACTACAAAATAAAAGCCCACCGCCATATCAATAACTATAGCACGAGCTACCATGGATACATATAACAAGTTTCTACATAGTACAACAACTACAATTGTCAATTACTACTTTGGGTCTGTCTCATTTGGAACGTAAACTCCAAGAAATATTGCCTACGATTTTTCACCATGTTATCATTTCTTTGACATACAATGGTGAAAAGAATGTTCAAAATGGGCATATGTCGCCTAAGTACAACATTTTATTTCATATTTTCCTATTTTGGTTGATGAAGAATTGTTGCATATACTGCAGAGTAGGATCTTCCATAGAGACTTTTAGCACAGAACAATTGGGAAGAATACTGAAGTTCAAGCAATTTTTTTTTAGAAAAACCGCAGACATTTGATGAAGCATGCAGTCTCATAAAAGTTCTTGTCCCCGTATCACCTTCAAGCAGCACTAAACGTGAAGTCCCCGCAAATTGGTTTTTGAATGAAAATATCAGATTCCAAACTCGATCTTTTAAAGATCAGTGGAGGACTTTAGTTCTTCAACCAGTCTCGAAAGTAAGATTGCATCTTTTCTCGATTAGTAGCATTACCAACATTCACAGTAGGAACTATCTTGTCAGGCCTCAAAAACTGTTGGAAGATAAAGATAAATTCACCAACAACACGAGACAAAAAGTAATGCTACTATACAATTACCATAAAGAAATTGTCATATTCAGTTATGGACCTGAACAAAATCTCGCAGTTCTGTGAAGCTGGAGTGCTCACTGTAGGGAACCCCTAGAATAAGAGAGAACCGCGACTCGTAAGCAATAATACTACTAGTCTGCTAGCGAGATAAATATGTACTGAATAACAAGCAGAGAATAAACAAAAGATAATTTTTTTCATTCGGAAACATGACCTACTAAGCACTTCAATAATGGAAAGCATATCCTTATTGTGAGAACATGCCATGCGTTGTAGATACATAATTAAGCACTAGACTTACGTTCATATTTTATATCAAGAGTGGTCGTTGAACTACAGCTAAACTTACCATATGTCGTGATATTTCCTCTAGAAACGGGTTTAATTAGTTCCAGATCATTGCCTATCTTCTCACTGAAAGTCCAACCTGAAAATACGAAAGATATAGCATTGACACTAGAGTTCCTCTATCAGCACAAATAGCTTCTCCGTTGACAATTTGAAAATACACCAAAATGATCAAAAAGCTATTTTCAATAAAAGTACTGGTAAAATACCTGTTGGCCGAAATGCCAAAACTGATGTGAATTGTTCCTTGTAGGTCTTCAAGTATTCCTTCAAAGTCTATGTAACAACAAAAATATGGATGGTGAATTATGAGATAACAGAATAACATTATAAGAAAACAGAGACTTTTGAGATTAAAATGTAATGGCGCAAAATTTAACCTCAATTCTCAGAGATGACATGGGCAGAACATGGAGAAGTGTGTTATTTCCATTTGTACAGAGTCTATCTGAATAGTCAGGCGAACCATAAGCTAGCAATATCCTTCTTCTTGAAGCATTTGCATAGATTTTTACCTGAATCAGAAAAGAGCCACGGACATGTGAATGAATCAAACAATCTAGAAGAAGACAACCTAATAACTCAAAAGCCATTTTTGATATAATTTGGGGATAAAACAATCTACAATCCATGAAGAGGCACTTGGTAACTAATAACACAGAAATTTGCAAGAGAAAAAAATCACACTTACCCCAAGCGCCTTAGAAATTGCAAGATATACACATTCTTTGCCAATACTGTATGCTCCAACAACCACTAAAGTTCTGGGATGCATTTTGAGGTGGTTCTTTGTAATTTTGACAACATAGTTGAGTACATCTTCCTTGAAAGGAAACCTGAAGCAGAAAATTGTTACTAAGAACCATCAATTTAAATGACCATATATATTATAATCAGATGAGACATCTATGCAAATTTTTAAAATGGTAAGTGTCTTACTTGTACTTTGGGTTGCAATATGTAGTATCCAAATATAGTACATTCACACGTTTATTTACAAATAGATTGTAGCCTTGCATTAGTTTACAAGCTCTGAAGTCCCCAGTGTGTAAATAACATTGTCCATTTGGAAGCTCAAAGTGGATCAAAGCTGCACCAGGGCAATGATTAGCATCTATCAAAGTCACTTTGGTACCCTCAATCACATATTCAGTGTCAAATTCTAAAGGGCAGATGTACCTATACAAACAAATATTATAAAAAAACTAATCATTTCATTGAATGGAAAAGGCAAAACCATTATCATGTGCACTTAACTTTTATGTTTGTGGGTAATCTACAAAGAAGGCTTAAGAGATAGAAGCGGTTCTAAGTTCTTACGAAGGATTTACATAGAGACACATTTGAACTAGCCGTCCGGTAAGAGGAGAGCAATAAATAGGGCCATGTGACCATTTTTTGCTAAGACCACCATAGTGGTCGGCATGGAAATGACTAAGAAAGTATGCTGAGCACTCCTCAATACATCCATAACGAAAAGCATCAACTGTGAAGTTTGTTCCTGCATTGGCAAATAGACTAAACTTAGAAACTTCAGAAACTACATACAGTTTTTCCTTATATCATATAACAAACCAGAAAAAGAAGGAAAAAACATGTAAATGTAATATATAGGCAAACTGATTTTCCAACTCAATTCATTTCATCAAGTATTCTATATTTGGATTTTCGACATTCACGCAGTCGCCTGATCCCAAATCGATTGCTCAAGATTTAATTTTGTTCTAAGTGATGCAGTATCTACATTTTTAGTTGAAGGCGTGTCTAATATGTCCGACAAGTGCCGGTGTCGATACTTATACAATATTGACAAATATAGGTAGATTCAATAACTTCTATTCATACTTCATAGATTAGAATCCCGTCAAAAAAAAAACTTCATGGGTTAGAAGTTTGTATTTTAAACCCCATTTACCATGGTAATGTAGGAAATATTACACATTATGATAAATAAAAGAAAAAGAAAAGGCTTTTTAAACACATTGATATTCCCATTTCGATTATGGTCTAGAATTTGAGTTATAGGAACTCTATGAACAGAGAAAATATGCATTCAAACAAAAATAAGTATCAATAAAATAGAACAAAATTCAATTTAACCTGGCATTTTTTTATAGAAAGGACAGGAACGTGTAACCCTATTCTCTCCATAAAAACTCTTTCTCTTGGTTGAAGATTTTGGATTCTCAACCACTTTCCCTTTGTCACGCAAAATCGAACCCCAATTTCCAGGTTTAACAATCTTCCTCTCAGATGAAACACTACCCTCGCTTACTTCATCACAATAACCACCTTGATTAGGTTCAATTTCAACAGAACCAACGTCAACATTTCTTTTGAATCCCCAAATCTGAAAGAGATTGGCCTGCTTCAATTTCTTCCCCGAAGATATCGAATCACGCGCGGGATCTCTTTGTTTATGAACTTCTGGCGACAACAGAGACGACCAATCGGATCCGCAGCGATAGAAATCGGCGGCGAAAGTGCTCTTCTCTGGTTCGTTTGGCGAAGCGTCTTCGAGTGGGACTTGTGACGGGAAACCCTCCTCGTCTAGTGAAACGACATCGAACGAAGTGTCGTCATCGTTGACGTTGTAATTGTCACTGTCGTGATGTAAGCATTCGTCTTCTAACGACGGTGGAGGTGAGGCGGTGGACAACGACATCGTTTTCGAACCGGCGCGAAAAGCATTGAAAGTTGAAAGGTGATTTGGTTTTTTAAATTGAACCAGCGGGAAGATTAACGAATTTTTTTATGATGATGCTAAAGAAAATAACCAAAAATAAAGTAATAAATTGAAGAACAAAACACTCCACGTATTGATTGAAGTATTTTGGATAATAAGTTTGTGTAATATCATTTTTGTAATTTTATTTTTATAAGGAAAAAGAATGTGAAATATTAATGTAATAAAATTTTGATATATAATATAAATAAGTATAATGTCATTATTTTTGAAGAATAGTTATTAAATAAATATAAATGACAACATAATGGATTTTTATTTGATGACCCTTTAATATTATTCTACACTGTGTATAGTCATTAGATCTTAATTTTAGAATTTAATTTGTATGTGGATTACTTTTTACATAGTTATAATAAAAATAAAATATTATTAATAATTTAACAGTGTAATTAATTAATAATATAAAAATATATATAAGTAAATTAATTATAATCAACTAACATTTACGTGACGTCAATTTCTAAAATAATACATCCAGTTAACATATTGTTGTTACACTCGCATTTGAAAAAATTATATCTTAAAATTAATGTTACTTTTAAATTTTAATGCATTATTAATTACTTTTTTAATGTTATATGTCATTTAAAATATTAATATTGTGTGTATATTTTTAAATCAGTATATTTTATTTTACATTTATAATAGTTATTATAATAACAAATAAATAAAACATGTTGCTTATTTTAGGATGGAGGATCAAATCTAACAACATAAGTTAATAGGTGAATAAGTTGAACGACATTATACAATTTAAGTAATAACTTAAATGTTCTTTTAAATAATTTTGGTAAAGTATTTTTGAAATCATAAAAATTACAAATTGTTTATGAACTAACTATATGGTGTACACAATTGATATTAGTTTTATATAATGCGCACATTTGTTTTCAGATAAATAAATTTTATTATTTGATCAATTGAGATATAATGAGATTTAATTGAGATATAATGAGATTTAATGAATAATTTTTTTCTAAGATACACAAATAAAACAGTGTAAATTTATTGTTTATTATAAAATTAATAAATTTCACCATTAACCTTTCAAAAAATAAATTTTCACATTAAATCAAATAAAATATAACCAAATTTATCCATATAAAATAAATTTGTAGATGGTTGAAGAGTTTCTTACTTATGTACCATTGAAGAGTGTCTTACTTATGTACCAAAAATAAAGTCTTACTTGTGTACTAGAAAAAGCCTTGTATAGGCGATACTTTTTGTTGGTGAACATAGAGGCGATACGTACAAGTCACGATTTGTAGAACCAAATTACATATTCAACTTATGGGCCACATAATGGTGTCCAATGCGACCTCTATAATTAATGGTTGCGAATGACTCTCACGTCTGTCTAACAAGACCATGTGCATACGACGACAATATACACTTTGATTTCGAGAGTAAATTACCAAGTGAGGTTCGTCATCATATATCATTTAATGTTATTGAAAGGAAACGAGCCTTCCGTTTAATTCCTTAACGTTGAAGTATGGGTAGCAGAAAGAAAAAAAGGATTCATTAATTCCCTACCAATTCATTCATTAATCTAGTTTCTTCTGGATCTCTTCTCATTGCCACATGCCCTACAACAAGATATTTACAATACATAACCTTCCAATCAAACAAAACATATAAACATAAATAATTGCATCAACCAAGTAACCTTTCCAACATCAACATTCATCCAAATGGAATCGCGTTTCATAGAGCTGAAACTTATTTCATGCAAAGACATTAGAGCCTTCAACTTCTTCCAAAAACTAACCCTTTACGCACAAGTCTCAATCTCCACCAACGATCCCACGAAACAACTCACCGACGAACAAAAACAGCGACAGAGAACACCAACCCACAGAGACGCTGACGAAGACGGATCCAATCCGGAATGGAACCACCAAACGCGTTTCGATTTAGGTTTTCTCTCTAACCCTTCAGATATCACCGATTTCTTTTTGTTTTTCGAGTTTCGTCACGATGGCGTCATCCTCGGCGACAAGATCCTAGGAGAGTGCCGTGTTCCACTTTCTGATCTGATTCAGGACGTCGACGGTGTTGCGCGGTTTGTTAACTACGAGGTTCGTTCCGGCGACGGGAAGCCGAATGGAATTTTCAATTTCTCGTACAGGTTGAACGGGATTGGGAGCCCTTCGTCGCAGATTCTCGATGGGAGAATCTCTGGTTACCCTGTTCTTACGCCGGAGGATTATGCTCCGATACAATATCCGGTATCGGAAATCGAGAAACCGTGTTGCTATCCAATGGTTTGTTCTGTTCAGGAGGCACCGTTTTATACGCCTGTTTCGCCTCCGGCGCCTCCGTATGGTTCGTATGTGTCGGCCGGAGAATATAATTATTATTATCCGCCGCCGCCGCCGCAGCCATCGGTGTATCCGTATCCTCCTCCGCCTCCACATGTGGAACAGGTTTACCCGCCTATTGGGCCTGGGGCCCATCCTTGGCCATCAGACCCGTACTTTGAACGTAGATGGTGAACACTGAGGAATTGTTTAGTGGGCTTGACACGAGTGGCCCAATATGTGGATGACTCGTGACTGCTTTTTTGTATTTTAGTAGTAAGCACTAATTATGTGAAGAGTATATTTGATAAGGAATTTTCTTGTGAACAATTTTTGGTGATAAAAGAAATTTCTTCATTGTTTGGGATTTTTCCCTGGGGGATGAGATTTTTCAGTTTCTTTACATTTTGTATGTATGTTTTGGAACTTTTGTTAATGATTACGAATTAAACTTCCACAAAAAATAAATTTAAGAGTTAAACTCAATATTTTGGGGTTTAGAACACTCACGTACATCGCAACCACTTGCGATGAATTTCATTGGCCAATCGAAAAAAATAAGTATATAAATTCATGTCCAAATAATAATAATAATAATAATATAATCGATCTCGTGGACCCAATTCTATAGTAGTTGTAGAGCATTTGATAAATAAATAAATAGAGAGAAAAATCGATATGAGTGACGTTAAGAAAAAAATACATAAATTGATAAATAAATGGTAACAATTTAATTAAATAAAGAGAAAACAAGAGATATACTTAGATGTAAAATAATTTTACACTAAAATCTAACATCACATAGTAAATTTAAGTGGTAATATTATTTAATACTATTAGATGTTGATGTATCTTTATTAAACTTAAGTAATACATATAAAATGTATTTTACTAAATTAAAATCTATTATAAAAAATTAATTTAATTTAATTGTACATCAAACAAAATTTCTTTATGTACTATATAATCTTATTATTTTACATTAAAAGAATGGTGTTTTTTTTTATAATATAAAATTTGATTATATCCCTTGCACTATTCTCTTATGTGTTTATTCTTATAAATAAATGATATAACAAAATTTATATTATTAAGCATACATGTGATAAAGTTATTTTTTGAATGATAAAAATATTTTAAGTCATTATTATTATAAAATATATATTAAGAATATATTAAAAAATAGTTTATTTTTATATCAAATGATATTTTCATTTTTTTTTTGAAAATAAAAAGTTAAAACAAATGTATTTCCTAAATCTTAAAATTTTGTAAATGAAAATAGCTT
>JBBPBS010001064.1:1290584-1326210 GCA_037974835.1 Cicer judaicum | reverse complement strand
ATCCTGGAGATGCAACCTTGTACCATTCCTTTTAAATTTTTTTTTTTTTGTCATTTGTATTTGTTATTAATTATATTTATTATTATAAAATAATTTAAAAATAATTAAAACATTTAAAAATTCAAAATACTATTATGAATAATAATAAATTTAATAATATTATAACTTTTAATAATAATAATAATGATAATAATAATAAAAAGAAAAATCTATTAATAAAATAAAAAAAAAATACATTAAATTAAAAGAAAAAATACATTAAAAAAAAGAAAAAAAATACTACAAATAAAAAAAAAATACATCATATTAAAATTAATTATTTTCATCTAAACGTCCTTCAGTTCCACATATATGCGGTCGTCGAACTCGTCTAGCCCTTTAAACAGTTTGAGGTTGTTGTGGTTGATCCTTGTTATAATCTGTTTGTGGATTAGAACCACTACCACCTGCTTCCGTATAATTTTGAGTTTCGACATTGTACATAAAATCAAAAACCGCATAAGGCAACTCTAGAGTTGTGCAATGAGTACCAAACAAATTATAGAAAATTCCGCTCTCGATCGGATTAATGGGAGTTGGTATTGTTGGCACTGAAGGAATGTAGTATTGAGTCGGTATATCTACAGCTTCGTGAAGATGTTGTGGTGATGATAAATACAATGTTTGGTGCATGATATTTTGTTGTGGGATTGATTGAGGCGAAGAGTGAACATTGAATATGTTGAAGGTTGCAAACGTGGATCAAGCAAGTATCTTTCCACAGATATATATAATTTAGTGTGATGCCTGAATCAATTCATATATTCTTTAGTGTGACATAAAACACCTTCAACGTATTGACCTTGTAATATGTAATTCGGCGTTCATTCGAATGTTAAATCTCATCTTTCCAAACCACACTCCAATTATTATCAACGTCACGCCCCATGTCGACCTCATGGTAGAGCGTCATATCTTCTAGAAGTTGCGAAATCAGTTGATGAAAGCTGAATTGAAGTGCAACTCTATCTGCATGATATTTTTCGACGATATGATAATAGTGCAGATAGGTACATGTAGACCAAGTGTTGATCTCTTGTTCGGGTACCTCGTGTTGGAACCCAAGATAGGGACTCCAACGAAATTAAATGTTAAAAAAATAGACTAAAGTAAATATTAAGAGATATAAAAAAAATTTAAAGTGTAACTACATGAGATATAAACCATCATATGATCGATTGTATTCTGGCATCCTTCCATATCATTGTGAGGAACTCTACTGAAATTTTGACCACCGGAATTAATTCTGTCGAATATATAAAAAATAAAAATTTAATAAAATTAGTAATACAGTAAATAATAAATTTTAAAAAATAAAAATATATAAAAATTATGTGCAACAGCTACCTTTGTGCAAGTGGAAATATCTATGCACTGAGTGCATCTGGAGCAATACAAGTTAGACGATACCATGCCCAGTTTTGCAACAACAATGCACATCCTCCCATCGACATTACGTCAGGTTTCGTAGCGAGACATAATTCTCTATAAAGTATTGCTAAAATTGTTGAACCCCAACTATAATTGAAAGATATTTTAAATGTACACGATTATTGAAATCGCCCAAAATTGAAACATATTTTAGATGTACACGATTATTGAATTTGTCTAGCATCAACAATCCTCCAATCACACGTAATATATATGCTCGACAAGATACTTATTTTTCTCGGATGTGTTTTCACCAACATTATCAAAAGTATTTCAAAGCCATTTTAATTTAATAAAATTACCTTTTGTTGCTCCCTCAGGTGGGATAACTCCTAAATATTTTTTACAAACATCTTTAACATTCACAAAATTTGAACCGCTAATAGGAAAACCAGACACGTTTAATCCTAAAATATAGTACACGTCTTCTAAAGTTATTATGCACTCACCTATTGAAAGATGAAAAGTATGCGCTTCTAGTCTCCATCTTTCAACCATAGCAGTAATCAAACCGACATCGATCTTGTAGTTTCCAAGTTTGATCACTTCACCGAATCCAGCTTATTGCAAATACTGTAATATGGCGTCGTTCGGTTTTTTGTTGACATGACCATGACATTTCAGTTTATCCTTCGAGGGAATATGAAATTAATAATATAAAATATAAATTAATAATATAAAAAATATTCAATATATAAGACAAAACATTAATATAAAATATAAAATGAATAATATATAAAAAAATAATATATAAAATATTCAATATATAAGACATTAATATAAAATACTTACAAATGCTTGAATGTATCGACTTTCACCTCTATGATGTTTAGCTAATTCCATGAGTAAAGTTGAAAAAAATGTGTTTGAGAAATCGGAGAAAGTGTGTTTGAGAAGTTGGAGATAGTGATTTTTAGATTAAGATGGAGGAAGTGTGTTTGATGATGTTGGTATGGAGTGTTTATATAGGAAATCGCAGGGTCAGGTAGCGATCCACGCCTTCACAACACCTTATATCTCATCATACCTTCTATCTCATCATACATTCTATCAATTACATAATCATGGCTTCTCAACAAGTCATTTGTATTGTTTATTACAATGGTTCAATTGTTGATGGAGTTGAAGGAAAAACATTTGTAAGTGATTACAAAAAGGCGTTCAAAGTACATTCTAGCAGCAACCTTGCTCATCTAAAGAATGTAATTAAGAAAAAGTTACAGTTCGACGATAACGTGACGATAACTGATATAGTTTATCGACACCTTATCTTCTTTGGTGAAAATACAACTAAATTTGAATTGTTGAAGGTTTGTGATGACGAAGATGTTTAACTCATGTTTGATGTTTAAGCACAATGGTCACAACTCGGTACCATTGAGTTATACATTATATTTGAAAATGGTCCTACTTCAACAAATCAACCATCAACCTCAAAAATGCCTAATCCCAACTACATCTCATCACAAACACTATGAACCATGTTCTAGCCCTTATCAATCCGATGTATATTCTCCATCACAACACTATGAACCATACTCTAGCCAAAATGAACAAACTCAACATGTCCACAATGTCCCTCAACAAATCCATCACGAATATTTTCCAACAAGTCCACAATGTGATCTTCCGCTTAGTGTTCATTATAAATATATATGAGGAAGAATTAGGTGACTATAGTGAAGATGATGAAACATACTTCGATGAATCATCTGGTGATTCTGACGATGATGATGTTGATGAAGATATGGAAGCTGAAGATCAACATACCCCACATATATTTGATCCACCATTCCACATGAAGAACATCAATTTATCCACCACAAACCAACCAACTAAATTTGATCACATGTTCATTGACGAAGTCCCAAATTTAGGTGGAACTCTTGCAGTTAGTATGAAGTTTCAGAACAAAGATGAATGTGTACATGCAATCAAGCGTTATTATCTAAAACAATCATTGAATTTCGTGGTGCAAAAATCAGATTTAGAAAGGTACGTTATTATTTGTCACATCCAAATTGTTTGTTTAGATGTAGAGCTTCAAAACACAAAAAAAAGTAAATTGTGCGTGATTGAGAAATTGAATGCGCCTCATACATGCACAAATTTTGCACTATCATAAGATCATACAAAGCTCGATTCTAACATGATATGTGCAAACATAATGCAAGTTATGAGGATAGACCCTTCAATCAAAATGAAGGTCATAATAACTCAGATTCAAGCTTTGCATAACTACACAATTAGTTATAAAAAGGTCTGGTTGGGAAAAAATAAGATGATCGAACAAATTTATGACAATTGGGAAGAGTCTTACAATCAGCTTCCACAATGGTTATTAGTTATGCAAACGTTTGCTCCAGGAACCATTATTAAAATGGAAACGATCCCACTTATCATGAATATGGTTTGATAAATGGGATGACAATCTTTCATAGACTATTTTGGGCTTACGTTCCATGCATATATGTCTTTAAATTTTGCAAACCAATTGTACAAGTTGATGGGACTTGGTTATACGACAAGTATAAGAGAACTCTATTGGTAGCAGTTGCACAAGATGGGAACGAAAATATCATTCCCATTGCTTATGCTCTTGTGGAAGGTGAAACAAAAGAGGCTTGGAGTTTTTTTTTGAGAAATTCGAGATCACACGTCACTACACAAGTCAACATTTGTTTGGTTTCAGATAAACACGAATCTATCAAAAATGCTTATAATAATTCAAATAATGGGTGGCAACATCGTCCAACATATTTCACAAAATGTTGCAAGGGAATTTAAGGATAATGCTTTGAAGAAAAAGGTTATTTCTATGGGTAATAATTTAATTCTTACTTCTTATCATTAATGAAAAATTAAATTATGAAGTTTTATAATTAGTGTAATAATGCATTGTCTACTGTTTCAATACAGGTTACTCAATCAATGAGTCTACATATCGATACTACCGCAGAGAAATTGGCATCGTAAACCCAAAAATTTTGAAATGGTTAGACAACATACCGCAACAAGATTAGATTCAAGCATTTGATGGAGGTAGCCGTTGGGATCAGATGACCACCAACCTTGTGGAGTCGATGAATGCAATATTAAAAGAACCACACAACTTTCCCATCTCTACTTTGGTCCAATCAACATATTATAAAACAGGTACACTATTTTCAACCATGGCAAAACAACACGCATCAATTTTAGCTTCTAGTCAGGTATACACAAAAATATACATGACTTTTATGAAATCAGAAATACGTAAATCCAATAGTCATAGAGTCGATAGTTTTGATCGAAACAACCATACTTTCATGGTCCACGAAACAGTAGTTCCAAAAGAAGGGCGACCAATTGGTCATTTCAGTGTAAATCTTTCTAACAAATGGTGCGATTGTGGAAAATATTAAGCTAAACATATGTCTTGTTCATATGTGATAGTTGTATGTTCAAGCATCAAATATGATTATTGGAGCCATATACCTAATGTGTACAAGGTGAAAATAGTACTAAAAGTCTACAGTGAAGCGTTCCAACCGATATCAAACGAAAGATATTGGCCACAATATGAAGGTGTTAAAGTGTGTCACAATCCACTAATGCGGAGAGTAAAGAAAGGTCGTCCAAAGACCAAACGCATTAGAACATAAATGGACACTACGGATAGAGTCCCAAGAAAATACGGATTATGTCGGGTATCTGGTCATACTAAAAAACATTGTCCAAGCGCTGCTAGCACATCTACTCAAAATTGATGTATTTTTTTTTTCTTTTGATTTAATGTAATTTTATTTTAATGTATTAATATAATTGTCTTATTATTATTATTGTTATTATTATTATTATTATTAAAAGTTATAATATTATTAAATTTATTATTATTATTCATAATAGTATTTTGAATTTTTAAATGTTTTAATTATTTTTAAATTAATTAATAATAATAAATATAATTAATGAGATTTTTAAATATAATAACAAATACAAATGGCAAAAAAATAAAAATAAAAGACCTAGTACAAGGACGCATCCCCAAGATGTTACCATCAATTAAAACGAAATTTTTTCTCCCTCAAAAAATCGCATCCCCAAGTTGTGATGAGCAACTGTGGCAAAAAAAAAAAGACATTTTTGTATTTTTTTTCAAATCGAGATATTTTAAAACTAAAATTTAAAAAAGAGGATATATACATCAAAATCCCAAAAACAAAATCAATATAACTAATATTCAAAGAATAACAATCATAAATAGAACTATATAAATTTTTAAAGAGAGACAATCTTAAGATGATATACAATCAAATTCTATCATTAACATGAACAATAAAACTAACTATTTCGCCTCAAAATTCATTTAAAACTGAAGTAGACAACTTATTAGCATTGTTTTTACAATTTTTATGGGTGACAAAACTCTTTTTGTATTTGTTGTAGATATAAAAAAAAGTAAACAACAAAACGAATAAACTTATCAATTAAATAATAATTTTTAACTATCTCATTTCCATTAATTTTTAACAAATAATAAAGTAATAAACATAAAAAGTATACCAATTTATTAAAAAAATAGCCTACCCTTTGCCTCCGTCCACAGGGGGCAGACGCAGGGTTAAGTTGTTGGAGAGGCCATATAAAAAAGACTTTATAGAAAGATACATATCAGCAATCTTTATAATGTAACTGGTGGTTTTTCGATTTATTTATATGCACACTATTAGTTTCTCCACGACTACTATTAATCTATTATCATTATTGGTGGAATAACTAGTTCCATGCTTACTATCTAGTAGCAACTTTATACATTACATATATTGAAAAATATCGCCGCCACTCCAAGCCAATAGTTCCGCCCGTGACTATTTAATATCTAGATCACTATGGGAACATTTTACAACAACATTATGATTAATTCTAACACAATATATTATAAATGCTAAAAATGAATTGATAGAGGGTGTTCCGTCTTATAAAAATAAAAATAAAAGGAGTGATATAATATCTTAAAAGAAGGGAAGGAGGGAGTATATATTAGTAGAAGTTTGCCACGTTATCTCCTTCACTTTACTTTACAACTTCACAAGTATTCATTCAAGTGAACCAACTAATTTATTGAAATATCTTATCACTTTATCGTCAACTCACCATGGAATTCTTCTCATGCCTCACCATCCTCCTCTCCATTCTCTTCATCTTCCTCTATCTCTACTCTCATCATTTCCTCACCACACCAAAACACGGCTTTCAAAACTACCCTCTATTTGGAGCCTTACCTCAATTCTTACTTAACCGCCACCGTTTCCTCGATTGGACCACCCAAATCCTCCGCAACTGTCCCACCAACACCTCCATCTTCTTCCGCCCCGGCAAAATCCACGGCATCATAACTGCCAATCCACAAAACATACAACATATTTTAAAAACAAATTTCCAAAACTACCCCAAAGGCGAAAGATTCATCCACCTCCTCCAAGATTTCCTCGGCACAGGAATCTTCAACTCCGACGGCGAACTCTGGAAGCTCCAGAGAAAAACCGCAAGCTACGAATTCAACACCAAATCACTAAGAAACTTCGTAATCGAAAACGTTATCGTCGAAACCCAAACGAGACTCATTCCGATTCTCTCCAAAGCAACGATCAACAACAAAATCCTCGATTTGCAAGACGTTTTAGAACGGTTCGCATTCGACAACGTTTGTAAACTCGCATTTAACGTCGACCCTGGCTGTCTCGGCGGCGACGGCACCGCCGGCGCCGCCTTCATGCTCGCATTCGAAGACGCTGCTATGTTAAGTTCTGGAAGGTTCATGTGCGCTTTACCCTTCACATGGAAAATAAAAAAGTTTCTGAACGTGGGAACGGAGAAAAGATTAAAAGAATCAATCGCGACCGTACACGAGTTCGCGGATGAGATCATACGATCGAGAATGGAAGGCAAGGAGGGTCCCACAAAAGGCGAAGATTTACTATCGCGCTTCATCGGAACAGAAGAAGCTTCGAAAGAGTTTCTCCGCGATATCGTAATAAGCTTTATTCTGGCGGGACGCGATACGACGTCGTCTGCTTTGAGTTGGTTTTTCTGGATTTTATCTTCAAGAGCCGACGTTAAGGAAAAAATAATGAACGAAATTGAAACGGTGCGTTTAAGAAACGGTAATAAAACGGCGTGTTTTGGTTATGAAGAGTTGAAGGAGATGGGTTACTTACACGCGGCAATTACGGAGACTATGAGATTATATCCGCCTGTACCAGTTGATACTAAAGTGTGTTTAAACGACGACGTATTGCCGGATGGAACTAAGATAGAGAAAGATTGGTTTATAACTTATCACACTTATGCTATGGGGAGGATGGAGAGTGTTTGGGGAAAAGATTGTAACGAATTTAAACCGGAAAGGTGGTTAGAAGAAAATAGTGATGATAATGGTGTGAGTGTGTGTAGAAGTGAGAGTCCGTTTCGGTTTCCGGTGTTTCATGCGGGTCCCAGGATTTGTTTAGGGAAAGAAATGGCTTATATTCAGATGAAGTGTATTGCGGCTTCGGTTATGGAGATGTTTGAGATTGTTGCATTGGATAAAGATACGTGTCCTCAGCATCTTTTGTCTCTCACTTTGAGGATGAAAAATGGGTTGCCTGTTAGAGTATTCAATGTAAGGAAATGATAGATAATTAATTGTCTGCTGCAAATATCCCCACATACTTGAATTGATTTGAAAGGTATTATAGGAAACGAGAACCAAAATAATGGTAAAAAAAAGTGCAGGAACATTGTGCTTGAAGATTTAGAGTAAGACTTCTTCATTCAAAAAATATAATTCATATTGATATTATCTTTTGATTCAAGTCCCTTTAATACAATGCTTACTGATATCAATTTACACTAAATATGAAAACATTGAGAATGGATAAACAATAGGAATGCGCCCCTCCATTGTCTGTGTTAAATCATATGAGAACTAGAAAAGCTTGTTTCCATTGTCACGATATTTATATATCAACCTAAGTTTGTTCACTTGTATATTTATTACTCTAAGGGTGTGTAACAATTTATTCAATATATCTATGTACTAGACAAAATAATATAATTTTTATTGTAATACTTTTTAGAAAGATGAGATGACAGAGGGATAGATATATGAGAAAGTAGATAAGAGAGAGAGAAATATATAAGAGTAGAGATATATGAGAGAAGGAAAGAGATCCGAGACACTAAATATATATATATATATATATATATATATATATATATATATATATATATATATATATATATATGAATGAGGGAGGGAGAGAGAAGAAACTGAGATGGAAATGAGAGAAAAACATGAAATAATTTAGTCGAGAGATATAATTATTTATAATATAAATTTTTAGTATTTTTAATAATTTGTATTTGCGACAAAAAAAGTGTCTTATGGTTTAGTAAGTGACACAAATTCTTGTTTTTTTTTTTCACTCGGTTACTTTTTTTTTTTGTCCAATGTTATGACCAAACTCTAATATTTTTTCCAATCTTAATTTAACAATTAAGCCACATATATACTTTTGATTCAATGTTTAAATAGGTTTTTCTTTTATAAGCACATGATATAAATAAGTAATTCGACAACCCTCCTCCCTTAACAAAATATTTATAATTAAGGAGGTTGTAAGTTCAATTTACATTCTTAATAAAATAGTAATGATTAACAATATACTAATTATTAACCTTGATTTTGGTAAAATATTAGACAACCATAATCGATAAGAATTCTAGGATCATTATTTCGACGAAATATATTCTTCATTATTTTATTTTCTATTACATCATAAGCTTTTTTGTCTTTTGTCTTTTTATATGTAAACATTTTGTATTTTATAAATTTCAAATTTATGGTACACACTTTTAAAAAATATGTACCTAAATTTTAATTTTGAGATGTTTTTATTGTGTACAGTAAATTATAAGCTTATTGCTCATTGTTGAGTTACATTTAAATATTTAACCATTTCAATTTCAAAATGGATTGAAGTACCCAGGTCAATTATTGTTTGTTCTTCTTCCTTGTGAGTCAAACTGGCCCAAATTTCTCATTCTATATTTTAATTCGGTGGCTATGATATTTTGGCATTGTTCTTCTTTTAAGTTATTCAAAATTCTGAAGAAAACTCAACTTTTTATTTATCCAAAGAAATACAACTCAAAATTTGAGATTTTTAGGATACCAAAAAAACACATTTTTTGAGATATCGTAAAGAAATGTGTTTCAACAACTAAAAAATTTAGGTTTCTGATTACAAAGTAAAATAATTATTTTCGCGAAAAATTAAAAAGTAAAATAATTTAAAAGTCATTAAAGGTAAAATGAGGGTTTCATTGGGCTGGGAGTAGTGGTTCAGGTGTGGTGGATAGGAAGAAAAACTTTCAAAATGGATCTTGAGCAGATTTCTTTTATATATATTGGCATTAGCTAGGTACAATCTGGCCCATTTTAAATCAATATTATAACTTATTACTTTTTTTTTTTTTTATTTTTTTTTTATCACGCTTACATAATTAAAAAATAAAATGAAATACTTAAATAGTCCGGACATAATTGGCTGTTTTGACTTGCCACACAGTTTCTTTTAAGCATATTTGCCATTAATTAATACCCTACAGTTATACCAATAATTACTCTATTTATTATGGATAAAACCTAAATACAATCTTAACTGAAATTTGATGTATCACCTCGGATAATAATTTATTTCTCATTAATTTTTTTCGTAAGTAAAGTTTATTGAAGTGAATATAAATAATATTCAAAACTCGTTACATAGAGTTCTTAGTTACATTAGAGACCATTTAGAAGATAACTATGCTATATGCTATAAAGAACAAACCATCGATATATTAATTATCACATACTGTGGAGATTACATTTCAATATTATATAATACTTCTTCGGTCCAAAAATAACCATCATATTTGATAATCTTATCTATATTAAAAAAATGATAAAAAAAAAAAGAAAATAATGATTTCACTAAATTATTTTTATTATTTATTCACTACAAGAAATTTAAATTATTGCGACTGTTATGAACAACTTTCGTCGCGTTTTGTTGTAAAACGCGCGTTCCTTTTCACATCCTATGTCATTCCGTCCATTTTTCTTAAAATCGCGCATTCAACCATCATGATGCAAAAAACCCTAAAATTACTCATCTTGCGAAAAGCCCCAAATCCCTAAAATCCCTTGAAGCCTCGCATCCTCAAACTCGAAGCCCCAAATCCCTTGAAGCCTCGCGTGCTCTAACTCGAAGCTCTGTGTACTCAAACTTTGAACTTCAACTCAAATCCATGCGCATTGCTTTGCACCGCCGCTGCATTTTGTTCTAAACTTCATAGGTATGAATCTCTTTCTTATTTCCCTTTTCTGCATCTCTCGAGTTCACTTTTGTTAATTCCTTTTTCTACATCTCTCAAATTTGCTGTTGTTGATGCCTTTTTCTACATGATGTTACTAATTTACAAAACCTAATTTAGTGTTACTAGAATGATTTAATGAAAGCTAACATCAAAGTCTGATTTAGTGTTCACCAAATGTTTTTCTTTATTGCTGTAGGATTCTCTGTGCATCTCATAGGCTTCTAACAGGTATTAAATACTTTGTTCTCATGACAAATGTTTTTGTTGTTGCTGTTTATGTTGTTATTATCAATGATTAAATAATAAAATGTACTTTGTCTAAAGTATCTTTACGATTGGTTTATGAATCCTCTTTATGACTCTTTTGCGATTGTTGCCAAGCATTAAAAAGCAAAAGAAGGAACAATCTTGAAACCTTTCTTCGACGCGTCGTGACGCTGCTTCCTGCCTCTCTCTCCGATGACGGTGCTGCTTCCTACATCTCTTCGGTGACGACAATTCTTCGCGCCTCTCTCCGAATGAAGGAATTGAAAGAAGCTGCTAATAATGCAATCAAAGAAGATGGGTCTTCTATAAAGACTCTTTCTCAATTAACACCTAAGTTGAGAAATTTGGCATAGGAAAACAGGTTTTATCTATAGAATTTTTTGTCATGATCTTTGCTTTGTTTCTTTTCATGTTTTTACTTTTTCTGCTTTGCAATGACAACAAATATCATTGTGTGGATCCTTGGCACCAAGGGTACTACCTACCTTTTAGTACTTTCTATTGTGTACTATATCTCTAGTTTTGGTTTTGTAATGTCATGATTTATCATATCTAAATTTATGTGTACATTATTCAGTATTTACCTTGTATAGTGATTTTGTTTTTGGTTGTTTTAGATAGTTAGATAATGGTCATTACAAGCTTCTGTTGGATTTGCAAATGCCCTTTAGACTAGTTTGTAGCTTTTTTTCTTTGTTAAATCCAAATGCTCTTAGCCTAGGAATGGTGTATATGTCAAGGAATCTACCTTGAAACAAATTTGAGACCTGAAGTTCATTCTTACTAGTGTTTTGCTAAACTTAGTTTCATTTTTGAGTTTGCTAAAATTTGAGTTTGCAGTCGAGTCAACTCAAAATTAATATCTATATTCTTGAGTTTGGCCTTATATGGCAAGGAATTTTATTATAGGATGACACCTTTATTAAGGTATTTTTGTTATCTTTATATTAGTCACATAACTCATGCGGTGGGACATTATTTGTTAGTAATTTATTTTATAAACTTTCTTACTTCCCTTGAATATATATATATATATTGCTAAAAAAAGGCTATGATGAGATAATATCAGCAAACAACTTTGTAGTAAGTACGCGTTTTGCTAAGGCTTCTGTATTCTATATATGCATCTAATCCTTAGTTGTTATCCTATATGCAATCTAACAGTTATAAGGTAGTGTGTTTTGCTAAGGGTTCTGTATTCTATATATGCATCTAATCCTTAGTTATTATCCTATATGCAATCTAACAGTTATAAAGTAGTGTTGACTGTAGAGTGAAGTTCTCATTATTGTGTATAATTTTTAGAATAATATCATTTCATAATTTGCTTTAAAATCTATATAAGTCTTGAACAAAGTGAGTTTCATGAACTTGGACATGGAAAAAACAATTCACATAGCAGCTGTTCCTGGTGTTGTGTTTGGCCCTGCGTTTGAAATTTCACTGCTCCATTCCAATTTCTTGCTTCTTTAAGCACATACCAATGGAATGGTTTTTTAAATTATTGAATTTTTATTTGATTAAGATTTAGATTAAGAGTTTTTTTCTTTAATTTTGATAGCACACAAAACAATACATTGTATATTAGTTTTTGTCTTAAGCTTCTGAATTTCATATATTTTGGGGTTTAACAAATGGTTATTGAGTTGTCATATTTTTGTTAAAACACTGCATTTTATATTAGTTTTTTTTGCATCTTCTTCTTCTTCTATTTATTCTGCATCTCTTTGTTATGCGATGCATTTTGCTTTGTTCGCTCATATGGACTGTGATTAGGTGAGTTGGAAATGTATTCAGTGGATTCTAACTTGATTGATCATTTTGTTCACTTCAACTTGATTGCTAATCTTGAATATTTTTGTGCCTATTTGTCTTAACAATTCAAAGTTCTTAACTTTCTTTTGCTAGTTAAGGCCAATGAGAAGTTGGTGATGTTAACAAATCTTCATGATAACCAAAATGAAGAAACTTCCAGAAAGACACCTTAGGTAATTGTATACATCCAATTACCTATTGCGAAAGACTTCTTGTAATTAAATCATAGTTTGATGCTTGCAACTTTTGATTTTGAGTGTTTGATCTTGTTTAAATTTAATTAGTTTGATGTTAACAAGAAAGTATTGAGTATGTGTGAAAAAGTTAGTTGGATTTGAGTTTAATATATATAATTTTTTTTTTCAGGAAGCAAACTTTGAATCGCTGTAGACGTTCTAAAGTCTAGTCATCAATGTCATGATTATGAAGCAATATCATTTGAGAATACTTAGTTATTTTCATGAATTTTAAAGTTTGATGTAATTATTTTGTATGTTCAATATCTTTACTAATATTTTGGTTTTTGATGTAATTTTAAAATTCTATATATGGATGTTATGTTATTACTTTTTAATAGATTCAATTATTTTTAATTAATTTTGTGTATTTTAATTATATGCATAATGTTTATGAATATTTTTATTTAATAAGCCATCAAAATAAAATTTATGAAAAATACAAGAAAAAATGTCACTTAAAAATAAAACAAAACTATATCAGTTTGCGACAGTTCAAACCGTCGCAAAGAGTATTTTGAGGCGGTTGCAAACTGTTGCAATACTTGATAGAAACAAAAACAACAGTTGCGTTTAACGACGGTTTGAACTGTCGCAATTATTATTTGAAGGCAATTTGAACGACAGTTTTTGAACCGTCGCAAAATAACATCGCAACGCACGAATCTGCGACAGTTATAAAACCGTTGCAATTGTGCAATTGCGGCAAGTACAACCGTTATTATTTTTTTTTGTAGTGATTAGTGTATACTATTTATTATATATACAAATTAGAATAGTGCAATTGAAAAAATGATGTTAAAATTAATTATAGAGTATAATTAATACTGATGTATATAATATTAATTTTAAAATACAATTGAAAAAAATATATATTTAAAATTGTATTAAAAATTAAAAGTAGATTTTTTTTCCTTTTAAAGGTATGACAGATATCGTAGGACAAGAAAGTATAATTATATGGACAAACTGACCATGTTTTTAATCAACAAAAGCACCAAGTTAAAAGTAAGGAGAAAGCCATACAGTCGAAAAGCACTTTAGAGAAGACAACGTTAATTTTGAAGGTATGAAATTAATTTTGATATAAAATTATATAAATAAAAAAGATAAAATATTATATTTATTAAATTATTTTTGTGATTGATAAATTATCAATGTTCTGAATGCATAATATAAAATGAAACGATGCAAATATATAATACAAATATGCAAATATTATTAATATGATAAATATCTCAAATTTTATCTCTTGAATCAATTCTAATGTGATATGATTTATAACTTTTGAGTTTAAATGTGATTTTTAAAATAAAGAATTTAATTATTTATTCATGTTTATATAAATATATTCAAAAATAAATAATTCTAAATTACAATTAATTTATTAAATTTTTTTTTATACAAAACAAAATGCATATTTATAATTAGTTTCCATTGCGAGTCTTTCAACAACACATATATTTTTTATATAAGCTTCACAAGACATATAATTTATAATTTTTTCTAATTTATATTTAAAAAACTGTGATAAATTATTCAACCTCCAATAAAAATGTATAGCTCATAATATAATGTTCCAGACGTACAAAAAAAAAAAAAATCTAAGTTATATAAACACATGTTCTTTTAAATTATAGAGATCGATATTAATTATCTTTACAGCCTAGATTGCAAACTCCTTAGCTCATGTTTGATTGTTTTTTTTAAAAAGCAAAATCAAATCTCATCCGTGCAGTTAAGTGCACCTCTTTTGTTTGCGATTGGAAGGTACAAAATAATTACATCAAATACATGCACTATGCATATATTTTCTATATATATATACATAGATTGATTACTTTAGTGAGAAAATGAGATAAAAAAAACAAGGTGACTAAAACCAAAACCAAAACCAAAAGCAAAGGTATTGTGATATCGAGCTCAAAGCTAGCGTTCCACTATTAAAGTTGTAGAAATGAAGCCGTTTGAGAAGCTGCAAAGAAAGGCCCACAAAGCTGATTGCAAAAAGTTCTGACATATATATCCATGCACCTTTCTTTGCCTTGATATTTTGTTGCTTGACTTTTTTGTGGCACAATGGTAATACATTTTATTTTAATCATTACTCAAAAATTACAAATATATATTATTACAAATGTTAAGAACTCATTTAATGATCGTCCAGAAAAATTGATTGAGACGTAAAATAATAAAAAGAAAAAAATTAATTCATACAACTAGCTTGCTTTTGTCATCTATAATCTGAATTTTTTTTAAAAAGTCGTTCGAATAATTCTCGTAATAAAACTAAAATAAATGTTAGAGATAAAATATTACGAAAGTTATGGAATATATTTGATATCTAATTACAATAAAAATATTATTTAAATATATACTAATGATATCTTTATTTAATTTTTATGTGTTTTATTCTTAATTTTAATAAATTGGGTAGTATGATTAATTAATGATTGATATTTTTCATTACCTTTTTATTAAATTTTATTTTTAATAACTAAATAATATAAATAAAAGAGAATAGGAGGTTGGAGAGGATGTTACCATGAACAGTTACAAAAATAAAAATAAAAACATACAAAAGCAAAAAAAACAAAAAATAGAGTACAATTGCATCTCTTAATTCAAATGATTAAATCTCTATTATGTGACCTAATGAATGCTACAAAAATATAGTTGATTGGATATTGATTTGAAAAGAAGGTAGATATAGGTACATATTTTTAGTTATTTAAAATAAAAAAAGGAAAGTATCTTCTTTATATATATATATTCAGTTTTCTAAAACCTACCATCGTCGTACAAATGATACAATACAAAAATTTTAAAAATCAATAATTATAGATTGAGAGAAACTTATTTATCTCTTCAATTGTTTCACCATGAATCTATTTTGGGGATCAAAACACACAAAATATACTAGTTTGTGAGAACATAAAAGGCATGCTAGCAAGATACCCTATTAAAAAGAATTCTTTTAGGTATAAAAAAGATTTTTAAACTATTACTTTGCATTATATAGCTGTTCAACTAGATATTAATTACTCCATTTTTAGACATGACATATATATGCATTCATAAAGCATGTTACGGATGAATGATGATAGCAAAAAAGCAATTAAAATTGAAGAAACGCACAAGTTGGTCATGAGGTTATTTGACTTTTTTCAATTTTTGCAACGAATTTTTTGTGCAAAATATCCAAAATCCAATTATGCTTTTGATTATTAAACTTTTGTTAATCTTTACAGACTAGATATCGCACCACTCACAAACTGCACGATTGTCCTAAATTATGACCACGTTGTCGAGCTTTACGTAGGTCAAATCAAATGGTTCAGATTTGGGAGCAACATATGCGTAATGCAAGCATTTTCTCTTTTGCTTTTCAAATATATATATTAATATATTAATATGGAAATGAAAAATTATAAAATAAATCATCCACAACGGAAATCAAAGCCATTGCCAAAATTAAGCTAGCTTTGACATTTTTGGTTTTCATAATGATCAAGTTGCAACTATTAGTTAAACTATTCATCTTCTTTATCTTCCTATTTCTTCTCCAAACAAAAAAAAATTAAAATGAAAATATTGTATAAAAAACAAAACAAAATCATTAACACAAAAACAAAACAGATAAGCATGCTCCCAACAAAACCAAAAACAATAGATATTTATACATACAAATTTATATATAAACACTTTGTATAATGGATATTTCAAACAATAATTCAACATTTGTAGACCCAAAAAAAGAATTATTTGATATCAAGTTGTACAAATTCTTAAGTTTTGAGGGATTGTTAGTTAAAGTTAAATATAGCATGATCTATTGATTCTGATGGAAGGATATTTAGTAAAGAAGAAATATAATCATTCCAAACTTTCTTACCCCTTTGCCAAATTGAAATTTTGTTCCTTAAATTTAGAGATGCCAAAATATACTTTGTCATGTCTTAATGACACCTTTATCCAACCTCATTTACTTGGTTAAAACTTAACATTATTACTAGTTGTTTGATTGTCAACAAATCCAACAACTAAAATCTCATTACCACATGATGTGAATAACTTTGATGCATAGTTGCTCAAGTATTTTTCATAAGATGCTAATTGTTTTGGTGTATAATTATTGTTACCGGAGAATCATTCGATACATGAATATTAGTTGAAAGGCCATATTCAACTAACAAAACATTACAAGATATAACTATTGTTGATATAGGCCATGAATGTAGCCATGGTTCAATTTTTATGAGATATGATTAAGGATATATGAAATAAGTTGTTTGTGGCTTGTTAGGGACCAGATAAGCAGATAAGCTATATTTATAGTTAAAAATAATTAATATTTACATGAATTAGTTTTTGCAAATTTTTCACTAATAATGTTTGTTTTATTGTAGGAAAAAATATATTATTTTTCTACAAATTGAACATTGAGGTGGAGTAATTCAACTTATTTAAGTTAAGAGTTAAAAGAGTGAATGAGTCAAAAGATAATATCTATATTAATTTAACTTATTACTCATATTTGCTTTTTAAAAAACTATATATACAAATTAAACGTTTACTTTATAGTAAACGTTTTAATTAGTTTGAAATCCAAATGCACTTTTTTAAAAAGAATTGTAGCTTATCTTAATAAGAGAAAAAAATATAATATGTATAAAAGAAAATCTCAAAAAAGAAATAGTATTACCACCCACAATATGCATTAATTAAGTTAAAAAACTTGTATTTATATGTTTCAATTTTGTTCAAAAGATCATAAATTAATCCTTAATTTCTCAAATTTATTTTTACTCCGATGTTCATTTTTTGTTTTGTAAACCAATTCAAATGAAACATATTTAAATATATTGAATTGAGTTTGTCTCACCTAAATTAGCGATACTCAAATACTTTTTAAGCAAAATAAATCAATTCTTAGCAAAATAAATGAATTTAAACAAATGAGTGTGTTGGAGTGTCCCTTACACTGCTCATTAATTCTTAACAAATAACAATACCATTAACGGATTTTGAGTCCCTCGGCCAGTTACTCTTGTCAAAGAAATTTTGTTTATAAGAAAAAAATCAAATATAATTTTGATTATTATCTTTTATTTAATATTTATTTTAATTATTCATCTCTTTTTTAATATTTTTTTTTTTAATCTTTTTATAATGATATTTTAATTATTAACATTATCAATATATATCCATAGTAACATTCTTTCAAAAAAATATTAATTCCATTCAATAATAACTTTGTACTTGAAAACAAATAAACACTTGCACCCACAACAACAAAACTTATTTGGGACACAGGGTGGTCACTGTGCTCTAAAATTTTCAATAATTTTTTATAATCCATATGTTTAAAAATACATAAATTCTTAAATTACTCTAATAACTATACTGAACATTTTCTCTATCTTTTTCATATATTCTCTCTAAGTATATTAAATTTATTTTCTCCCAACTTTCATCTAAATCAAGAGAGGAATAATTTATCAATAAAAAAATTACAAAAACAACTATTGTAATTAAAAAAAAAATTCAGCATAAACTTCAACTCTTAATAGTTGTGAATTTTATTTAAAGATATAAAAATCAAATTAAATAATTTTATAATTGTAATAATACCAAAATTAATTAAATTAATTTAATATTTTTTATGAGTTTCAGTCACGTTGAACTAAATTAATAAATCCGACATTTATCGATTAAAAATATAGTTTCACATAATTTTAAAATAGATTGTCAAATACTCAAACAAAACTATTATCTTTTACAATCAATATTGATATCTTAAACAATGTGTTGTGTTTGAATGTATTTTAATAATTATATATATTGTCTTTACAATTAAAAAAGTTATATTTATAGTGTAAAAATTTTAATTTAATTTATATGCATCGCCGATATAAAGATATTTTACGTTGTACCATCAGATTTATTAAATAACGATTTTTATTATTTTACGTTGTACCATCAGATTTATTAAATAACGATTTTTATTATAATTACTTTTAAAATTATACTTATTGATGTGTTGATATTATAAAACTTTTTACATTGATAAAATATAACAATTAAATTTTAAAAACTAATTTTGTTTTTTAAAAATTAATTATTAAAAATATTAACCAAAATTTAATTTATTATATCTCTCTAATAAATGTTAAGAATTTGATTGTTGATATATTTTTTATTTATTTATTAAAATTTTAAAATTTTAATCATCTCAATATTTCGGTTTACTACTCGATACTATATAAATTTCAATCGATAAAAATGAATAAAGTGAAATGTGTGTCCGAGGAGTGTACTTGTTGCTAACATTAAGCTTTCACTTTTAATTTTCTCCTTATTTATTTAATATTTATTTTATTTCTATTGACATGAAAAACAACAAAGCACACGCCACTAGAAAGTAGAGAAGATGAAGAATGTAAATCGTAAGGCCGTTATGGACAACCTTAGGGGCTAAGTTTTCATAAACAATAACAACAATTGAATATTTATTATTTAATCACATATTTCAAACTTCCTCTCGTTATGCATTGAAATCCGTTGCTATAGTAAAATAAGTGGCCCAGATTAATATTTCAACAGTTCTATAATATGAGCCTTTACCTTGGTGAAGTTGAAGTTGATATGATTATGACTACACTAAGTAATTGAGATTCCTATCTCTACCAAAAAAATCAATAGAATATAGCCAAATGCAATGTCAGTGGTACCACCCTTCTCCATTTCAAAAAAGATTAGAGGGTGTATAATATTTTTCCACTATTGATGGTTATTTTTGTCATTTACCCAAAAAAATTGATAGAGCTAATGGATTGAGTAGTAATTATTCCATGGCCATCTGGTGGGTTAGGTTGGTTAGCCAGTGTCCCCATTTCATTTCCTCAAAAGCTTCAAAGGTACCCCAAAATAGTGGTCAAATAATTGAAAGGGTCCATATGAAACGTCTAAACTACAAAAGCAAGGGTCTTTTTTTTTTAATATTTTTTTTTTTGTTGAGGTTTTGATAATTCTGTAAAGTGGGTTTATTTCATGGATCCGCCATAACTTTGTAACTGTTTTAAAAAATTATAAGTTTAAACCATTTGATGAGTAAAAAAAACACATTTGAGATTATGAAAATTAGAACTACTCATAATACAGTTAAACTAATGTGCATTTTGGATCAACATTTGATAAAAATGATTTTGAATGAAATTAATTTAATTACAATTGATTTTGGGTGAATTAGTTACAATTGATTTTGAAATAAAGTAAAGTAATTTATATATGAGTATTTTTTTTTTTTGAGTTTTTATTTCTGAAATCATGTTTTAGATAATAACTTTTTAAACCAAATATAAAAGCTTTTTTTTTTTAATTTCCTCTAACTAAATTGAGGTTTAGAATTAAGATTAGCTTGCCTACGAAAAAAAAATTAAAATTGAAGTTTGTAACAATATCCAAATAATGTCATTTTCACTAAAAAAAACATAAAATCAATTATTTTACTTACTAAATATCTGAAACAAAAAGAGATTTATATATGTTTTTAGATGTTAACAACTCACTTTTTTTTATTTATTAAAATTCATAAAAATAATATTTTCTACTACACTTAACCAAATTAATATTTTTAAATTTCTTTTAACAAAATCAAATTAATGCAATTGATTCTAACCAAAGTCGATTTCATTGAATTTCTTTAAGCAAAAATGTACTAAAAGATTTGGTACCAATAACAACACCAACGCTCATGAAGAACCAAAGAGGGTCATTTCACCAAACTTTACTATACTTTTTTGAAGAGAAATGAAATAAAAATACATATAGTTTGTTTATTCAAAAGGTAAGAGTTCCACACTCCTAAAAACCCAACCCCACTAATAAAATCTTTCTAGTTTCTACCCACCAAAATTTCCAAACTTCGTATACCACTTAAATAGCCATAACTCAAAGACCCTATCACAATATCCCAAGTGTCCTTCAACTTTATCACCGCCTTTAACTTTCACTTTGCTTTTCTTTTCTTAACCCCCACTCTTTCTTTTCTTCAACACATTTCTCTCACACAAAACACATCTTTTTTTTTTTTTTTTTTTGTCACTAGATTATTTATTTATTAATTATTACTATTCATACTGTAATGAACTATATCCCTATATAAACCCTTGTCCACACCTTGTACTCTTTCGTGCCAAAGTACAAAGATTTGTACAATAACAACACTCTTCAATTCATACACTCTCTCAAACCTACAATCACAAACATTCCCAAAATTGTATTTTTTTTTCTTTCAAATTTTGATTTGATTTGATTTTGTTAAGTGTAATTTTTTATTTTCACAAACCATTTGCAAACTCTCTAGACTCATCCATTATTAATTATTTTATTATTACTATATACTACAATATGAGCAACATGAAGAACAAAACAGCAAAATTATTGAAGGAAATCATAGCTGGTTTAACCTCAATGGCAAAGTCAAAAACTTTAGCTTTAAAGTCCAAAACAAATGCCATCAAAGCTCGTTTGATTATATTCTCACTGATGAAGAACAAAAAGTTTCTTATGAGTTCCCTTTCAGAAAAATTTCATTCTGTTTTTGGAAACCATTCTCATCAATCAAAAGAAGATTATTTAATTGAAGAAGGTGGAAGTAGTGAGCAACATCATAACAAATCCATAGTTTTGTATAACAACAATGCTCACACTCACACCTATGAGGCTTTGGAAAATCCAAGTGAAACACAAGTTGTTGAAGAAGAACAAGACCAAGAGGGCTATAATGGTTACTATGATGATGTTGATGATGACGAAAAGTACCCTGATTTGACTCACACACTTTTTGATTCTGAAGGTTTGGATTTTGATGGTTCAGTGATTGATATGGTGAAGAATTGTAAGGAAGAAGCAGGGAAAGAGTTTAAACTTGAAGATGATATTGATGAAGTTGCTGATCTTTTCATTAGGAGGTTTAGAAGGAATATAATATTGCAAAAACAAGAATCATTGAAGAGGAAGAGGGAAATCAATCAAAAGGGTACTTGAATTTACTTTTTTTCGAGTTCGTACTGATTCAACATGCAGCTGCTGTAAAGGATCCAAACTCGGAAAAATATGCAAAAGCTCAACCTCATCATTTTTCTCCCTTTGTTATTGTTTCTTTTTTTCTTCAAGAATAAGGGAGATCAGAAGGAATAGCTTGGTTTATTTTACTATGATATATTGTATTAATATATGGTTGGTTTAATTAAGAGGACCACAACCCTGAATTAATTAACCAGGGTGTGATTTCTTTGTTCTTTTATTTTTGTCTTTTTTTTTTCCATTTTAGTTTTGGGTGGTGGTGTCAATAGTACTTCACCAATTAAGTTCTCTTTTTCATGTGTCAAATAAAAGAAAGAGAATAGAAATGGAACATGTTTCTTATATAGATATATTGTAATACTAATTGGTGTTAATTTGAGCACAGATGTTGGTGCTTCAACTCTGTAAATCTGCAAATATTAATGTACCATATTTTCATGAAGCATAACTAATTTATTCATTTTCATATATGTTAATGCATAACTTTCTTACACTGTTACATCATCTTTTTATTGTAATTGTATGATTGTATTTGGAGTAATTCTTGGAAATTTAATTTGGTTCTAACTCACCAAACACCAAAAGTTAGCTCATAAATAAGTGTCACTACTTTAATTTATAAATCACATGTCTAAGTCTACATTGAGATAGTATGTGTTTAAGACTAATATTGATTTTAAGATATAAATTTTAATACAGTATTAGAATTTTAATTTGGTCTAATAGAAATACAAATATCCGAAGATAAGGGTTATCCATTTGTTATAACTATTGTTGAATTATATACATGGGAATCTCAAAAATGTTAATGGAATGAGGAAAAAAAACGCTGTTCTTCTTAAGGCTGAAAAAGGTGAGAGTGCTCCTCCATGTTGCAGAAGGAGTAAAGGCACTCACTAATCCATACAGCTACTACTAAATCAAGGAATACATCATTCACATGTTCAAAATAAAGGAGAGAATATTTGCATCAAAAGGTGTGAGGTATATATATATATATATATATGTGAATTGCAATCGAACACCAATTATCTAGCTGGGAAAGTGATAATTGATTAATTTTTCCTTTAACGAAGCTTCCTAAAAGTATACACTTTTTAAATTTCAATTCTTTTTCTTTCAAAGCTTAAGTGTATGTTTCAATTAACAGTTGGTTTTAGCAAAATTTACAAAGTGAAATTTTAACAAAATTCATATTGACTTTGTGATTTTATAAAAGTATTGAAAAAAATTAGATGAGTGGAGTGTTTCAATGAATAATATTTGTCTTTAATCAATTTATTAATTATTATGAAATTTTTCAAAATATTTATTTAGCTAACTCGCTCCAAAAATTAAAGTGAAAAACAAAAGAAGAATCTTATTTTATTCAGCTCTTTATAAATTATTCTTGTCGCGTTGAGGGGTAGATTGAAGCAGCTTAATTCATCCCTAGTTATTTTCTTGAACTTAATAACTTAAAGTTATATCTCTCTTTCCTTTTGTTCAAGATAAACTTTTTACCTTTTCCTTCTTTTTTTTTTTTTTATGGAATAATTTATTTTTGTTTATCGAAGAAAATACATAGAAATCCAAAATACAGAGTTATACTATTCATATGATCCTCAGGTAACTGACGTTAAACTGAGCTTTTAATTACATTTTTCCTCGCTTTATCATTTTTGGCTTTAAAGATCTAATGAAGAAACTTATTCATACTAGATATGGAGGGGAAAAAAAATCATTGACTCAAAGTCTCGAACACATACTAATGTCTCTATAGTTTTTTACAATTTGTTCTTTACTTTCGAAACTCGACATTGCTATCTTTTTATTAACCTTTTTAGTCTCTCTTTTTATTAACTCCTTCAGTTGTTTTCCGATATATTAAAAAAATGTTATATATATTTTGCTGAGATGATGTGAACTCTGATTTTGGGCTTTTTTGTAAGGCCCCGTCTTTGGGATTTGTCCCAATAAATTGTTTTATATATATTAACTTTTTTTTAAAAGAAAAAAGTAATTCTATTATTCTTTTTGTAGTTTAATTGTTCTATATAAAAGTTATATAAACATGTCATGTTGGTCTTTTCAAATGAATATTTTCCGGCATTATTCCTTTTGGCCTTCCACAATGTTGTATGTTTTGTAAGTTTTATAAATGAATCATATGTTTTGAGTAACTAATAATAATAATAATTCAAATATTTAATTCAAATAATAATTCATCTGTATAGCTTGCATAATATAAATGATTCAAATGAATTTTTTATTTAAAAAATAAAAAATTCTGAATAAATTAAATAAAAGATTAAAATCATATTATTTTTGTTTCCTTCTTATTTTATATATATATATATATAATATTTTATTAAATGATTTTATAAGTGCTAAAAAAATATTTAAATTTAAAAAAAAGTTCGTAGTTTGAGAATTTTTAAAATACGTGAACTAGGTGTGTCACAGAGGAGTTTTGGGTTGAGACCCAAAATTAAGGAAAAAATTTCATCGGACCCCCACAATTTGTCTTGTACCCCCAAAATATTTCAAAAATGCTATAACTACCTTCAATTTCTTTTCCACCATTTTGTAATTCACCCAACTGTAAAAAAGATTTTCGGTAGGCTCTAATTTTTCGGTAACTACCGGAATACTTGTATAAAGATTTTTCCATACAGAGTAGACTTCTGGAAATGTTAAAATCAAATTTTTCGGTACATAAGAGAAATGTTGTGTACCGGAAAACTTAATTGACAAATATTCCGGTATAGAAGAGTATTCCGGAAAACTTCAATTCTAAGTTTTCTTATACAAACTAATTTTTTTTAAGTTTTTTTAATTTTTTTGATTTTTTTTAAATGTTAACAGATATGGATAATCAACTACTATTAATGGACAAATAATGCTCAAGTTCTCCGGTAACTACCGGAAATGTTGGCCATTAAGATTTTCGGAACACTCTTCTGTACCAGAGAACTTAAAAATATGTTTTCTGAAATACTACTCTGTACTGAAAAACTTCATCAAAGATTTTCGGAAATAGCTTCTGTACCGAAAAACTTCATCAAAGATTTTCGGAGTACAACTTCTGTACCGAAAAACTTGTTTTTCAACTTTTCCAGAAATTTGGCAAAAAAACTTACTCTCTATTCCGAAAATATCAAAATATAAAATGAAAATTTTGTGGTGATTTTATTATTTATACGAAGACAAAATAATCATTTCATTCTTGTTTTGGGATATAAGTATAATAACGAGGGTATAAGAGAAAATTTTCAAAATTAAGATGTCACCTAAACAAAACAAGAATTTTTGTTTCTGAGTCTTTAGTAAGTTTGGTCCGTTTGGATGCTCTTAATTTATATTGGATCATCTTTTTTTTATTTTTTATTATTTTTAAATTAGATTAAAAATTTATATTATAAAAATTATGTATGTTAAATTTTATACAAATAAAATAAAATTAACATTTTATGTATAGTTAATTTTTTTCACGAATTTAAATAATATATTAAATAATTTTATAGTTTTATTGAATTCTATGTACATGATCTATATATAATATAAACTTTTGTTCTAAATAATTTTTTTTTTTTGAAAAAATAACATAAAATTGAAATAGATGGATGTGATTGATGGAGATTGGCAGTTACTTAATTTGAGAAAGTTACTTAATTTGAGAAGATTCAAACTCGTCTTTAGTATGATGGGCTTCTTACTAGCCATATGTCAACCTTTTAAGTAAAAATGGAGTCTAAATGTATCGCATAATTAAATTATATTCCAACTAAATATGTTGATACTTTCATGTCAATCAATTAATATTTTCTGCATCCTAAAAACTCATAAAAATAAAATAAAAAGAACAAGAACAAGATATTTGGGGGACTATTTCAAAGTCCAAGAAAACAATTATAAGAGAAACAACTTATAGTCTCTTAATTTTTTTACTAGAAATACTTAAAGGGATAAAAAAAAGATGCAGTAAACATATACATATTTCAATAAAATCAATATTTAAGAAGATCAATAATATTTTATAAAAAATATATAAAATATTAAAAGGAAAAATATCCCACTAATGATTTTAACAATGCAAAGCCTCAAATTATCAATCATGTTAGCATATTGAAAATTAGATTTAATTCTTAGACAATGTCACCCATCTGTATACTCTAAGTCAAAGATACAGTTATAATTTTCGAATTTACAGCAAAACAATTCAAGATAGCACAACATAGTTGACTCTAGATACCCCTTCATCGTACTAACAGATCACATGTGCATAGCACCCGTGGTGCACTATTGGCTATTATCATATCAAAGCAACCAATATAGAATCGAAATGTTGTCAAAGTTTATTATAAAATATTGTTAAAAGTATATGTAGAAATGTTGAAATGTAAGTTTTTTCTTTACCCTTTTATAAAAAATATTTATTTTCAAAGTTTTGATTGTATAATATGTCATGCTGATTAAAATATATTAAATAACTATTTTTTTAATTAAAAAAATCTAAAAAATAATCAAAGTTATTGAATTTTTAAGATAAAAAAACTAATTTTATATCGATAAAAATAGAAAATAAAAATTGTAATTAAATTTATTTTTTATTTTTTGATTTTAAACAACTTAAAACCTTGATTATGACAAAAACCACCATCTTCACCATACATGTTCCAAAAAATTTGCACAATTGATATATGACGAGCAATATTTAAGTTTTGATTCTCCATAGAGTACGGGGTTTAGTGAATTATTACATGTTTATCTTTCTCTAGCCAACTATAAAGAAATCATTCTTCTCGATTATTTTTTTCTTTTATTTTAAATAATTTGATTTTTATATATATTTAATTTTTTTTAAAGTTTTTTTTATTAGTTACCATCTTATTTGTCATTTTGATTTTCACATAATATATTTCCATTTCACATTTTATTACGGTGTTCATTGAGCTAATATTAAAAATATATCAACTTTAATATCATATTTAAATACTTTAATTTTATTATATTTGTACGATTCATCGTATACGTAGATATTTTATTATTTTATACTATTAATATGAATGATGTAAATTTGTTTGTAAATGTATAATTTTTTTATTTTAATGACTTTAAATTATAATATTTTATTATTATTATTTTTATCAATTTAAATTTAAATGAATAAATATATTTTTCAAGGGAAAAAATATGCACATGTAAACAATCAATTAATTATTATTGTTCACGTACTCGTGAAGGCAGCGTTTGGCGTAGGGGTATTTATTATTTGTTATTTGACAGGAAGTGGTGTACTTTGTGTTACTTGTGGGGAAGGATGTGATTGCATATTGGGAGCAAAGAACATGAGGTGTTATATAGTTGTTACTTATTTGAGTATGCTATTACCCAGCTCAATAAATGTTGGCATGTTGCAATGCCAAATTGATGAATGAATAAATGAACTAAATTCCAGCTCAATTATTGAAAGTGCCAGAAAGATTTACAAATGTTACGCCTAACATCTGCTTTGTACTTTATACGAGACTAACAGAACATAAATTAAATTTTCATGGGTACGTGTTTTAATTACGATGTTGGGTCTGAGTTTTTCTAAATTTTGTTAGAGATGAAATATCATTTGTACTCATGTTAATAGTAATTGTTACATATAAAAAAAAATGGTTGAACTTGTAACATGATGTTTTGAAAATTTAGATAACGAAGGTCTTCTTAATTAAAATGATTATTGAAAAATATAATATTTAATAGATTTAAATAAACATTTTTGTTGTATATTTTCTCAATTCTAAATGAGAAAATATAATTTTCCAATTTTTATAAATTGTTTCCATGAAGTTTTGGAGTTATTTTTGTTAATGTGCTATTTTGAATAATAAGCCAACAAATCACTTGGTGACGTGACTATGCGTGTTTTTCGGAAATCCAATTTTTTTGGATTTTACATTTTAAGTTTTGCTTTTTTAAAACAATACCTAAAAGATATGAAAAATAAAATATTAAGATTTTCTCCAGATGTATCCGATAAAAGAATCTTGTGTTGCATAATTAATATGTACATAATTTCAATATTCATGTTTTGCAATAAAATTGCCAATTTACATTATCAATGAACTATTAATTTTTTTTCCTATCATATATATTCTTAATTATTAATTACTCATTTTTATATTATTTTAATTTTTATTTCTTGTACCATTAATAAAAAGTAATTTTATAAACTAATTTATAATTTTTATCTTTCAGATAAAATTAACTAGATTTTTTAATTCGAGTATTATATGGTAAAGTGAAATATTGTTGGAACAGAAGGAAGGAGTAACTTTTTTGAATTAAACTATAGTCCTACAGTATGTTCAAGGGTTGATTTGTTTTATAGCCAAATTTTAGTAATTTAACAGCTTGTTAGATTACAAGATTTAACTCTCCTTCTCGTTTACTATCATTCAGCTATGTAATTGAACTACTTGAGATGTTTAATAATTTATATTAAATTATATTTAATAATATTATTTATATATTTTTATACAAGAGAAGTTTTATTTTGATCCCTTATACAAAACAAAACACTTGGGACAAGTTAATCACCCACCAAAAACCTCCATTGAACGATCTCTTAATATGTTATATTAAGAAAGTTAATTTCCAACATTGTAACGAAAAATTAATGACTCCAGTCCTTGTTGACAGAAAGTATTTTCAACTTTTAAATATTTAAATGACTTTTTTTAAATATATTTAAAATATTATTAAAATTTTAAATATAAAATAAAAATAATTTTAGATGAATTAGATATAATTTTTTAAATCATATATTCAAAATAAAAAATAAAAAAATTATAGATTTTGAAATCAACCTTGTGAGTCATTTTTGTGTTGATGAAGTTTTTATAGTATCATAATATGTATATACATAAAAAAATCATTAAAAATATTCATTAATGTTTTAGTAGAGACTAAAATTATTTAACCCACACAATAATAATAATAATAATAATAATAATAATAATAATAATACATTACAATTATTATATGTAATAACATAATAATAATAATAATAATAATAATAATAATACATTACAATTATTATATAACATGTAAGTTTATGGGCGTTGACAATAATAACACAATTAATAAACAAACACGACTTGATTCTCGGCTTCCCACCACGAAAAGAGTTATACTACGTAAAAAATAGAATTTTACAACGCTTTTTTTAAAATAAAAAAAAGCTGTAGAATCGAACAATGTAAAAAGATACAACAACATTTTTTAAAAATCAAAAAATACTATAAAATATATAGATATATTGCAGGTTTGTTATGCACATTTTATCACATTTATTTAAAAAACGCCGTGTGCACCTAATATATGCATTATTATGCAATTTTATAATGTATTACTCATGGAGACTCTACAATTCTATAGTGTATTACTCATTCCATATTTAATAAAAATTGTAGTATTTGACATTTTTATAGAAATTAAAAATAAATGATAAATATAAAAAAAGTGAATATTAATTATTATTGTATATAATATTATTTAAATGTTGTGATTAAAAAATAATTGAAATTATAGTGAAAATTAAAAAGGATAGTCTTTTAAAAAAAATTACAAATATATTAAAATGCATGTAATTATTGCTCAGGTCAAGTTAAGATATAGACTTAAATATGGATGCTTATCTTAATTACCAAATCATGTGAGCTTGTTTATTACGTTCCCCCAACTCGATTTTTTTTTTTTTTTTATGCTAGAATTTTGTACCCAACTCATGATCCCACGTGCATTACTTTTCTTTTCTATTTTCTTGAGATTTATCTGTCAGGTTTCAACAGCCATAATGCCATATGTATCGGCAACAACGAATTTTATTTGGATAACAGCGTTTAATTTAATTTTTTGACAAGGAGTTAAAGTTTTACATATTATGATTTAATTAATTTTTCACACTTCAAATCAATTATATCAATAACTTTAAAATTTATTTATTATAATTGAAGTCAAATAATTTTAATGATACTACAATTTTGATCAATTAACATTATTTTTTTTTACTGAATAGCAATTTTCTTTTGAAAAGGTTAGCTTGGCTTAGGAATATTTTGAACAAATATCTTTAGATACAACTATCATTTTTATTCCAAAATTATGATTAACAAATTAATTTTCTTTAAAATAGTAGTAGCTCAGTCATATCTGTAACATCAATCACACATTAAGAGAAAAAATTAATAAAAGGCTAACTTAAAACTAATTTATCATTTGTAAGCTCATTCTTAATTCCAACAATACTAAGAAATCATGATTTGTGACTTGAGTTTATTTTTTTAAGTTATCATGATTTATGTATGTAATTAATATTTTTTTGGGCACAAATGCATAATTTATATATTTTTGCTCAGTATGACTTTGATTTATCATTTTGTATATGAACACAATAAATTAAATTAAATATCTTTTAACGAATTTTTCTCCATGGGTTGCACAAGTTCACTGACTAATATATATATATATATATTGTTACGCAAACTTGTAATTTAATATTACTGCGACTATAAAAGGGTGAAAATTGCACACATATATCCCAATTTTGATTTTTATATACTAAAATGTCACATAATGAAAAAAATATATCAAATTGTCCTGTTTTTTTCTTTCAGTTGCTGGTCGCAACCGGTGGGTACGACTTTCTTAAGGCATTTTTTTTCAATTTTTTCACATGGTCGCATCCCCAGGATGCGACCTCCTACCAACCAATTTTTTTTCAATTTTAATGTATTTTTTTATCCTGGTTAGTAGGAGGTCGCATCTCCAGGATGCGACCATGTGAAAAAATTAAAAAAAAATGCCTTAAGGAGGTCGCATCCCCAGGTTGCGACCAACAACTGAAAAAAAAACAGGGCAATTTGATATATTTTTTTGATTGTGTGGCATTTTAATATATAAAAATCAAAAAAAAGATATATGTGTGCAAATCCCTAAAAGGGTAGGTGATTCAATAACGAAATAGAATGCAAAACTAATGTTTTATACATATGCTTTTTTCAAAAAATTTTTAATATATTATTTGATAGAATATATTTTTGGGTTTTATAAAATATATTAATTATAATATAATAGCCAGATATATAGACTAGATTACTAGAAAATTAAAGATTCACCATAAAAATTACTTTAGAAAATATGTGTATTCTCTTTATTTTTTTATTGAAATTGAAATTTTTTATTTTGAAAATATAATTAAATATATCTCATTCATTTATTTATTGAAGACTTTTTTATATTAGATGATTGAGGAATGTTAAAAATATATTTTTTAACTCGTTCATTTTTATCGTTTAAAATTTAAATAAAATCTATTAAGTTTTGAGATCCACGTGAAAATCATATAAATTTTATAACTAATAAAAAAATATATTAAAAACACGTATAAAATAGTGTATTGCAATTGTAAAGAAAAAATGTATTGCAAGATTTTTTTCTTCTTATTTTAAAACATTATTCCTTTAAATTTATAACTTTCTAATTCTAGCGAATGAAATAAAAACACATTGCATGATTGGTACTTTAGGTACATAGAAAGTGATTGATGATTAATAAGCACAAGACTATAATAAACACGTAATAGCATCACGATATCAGTTGCTTGTAACTAAGATCCTTATTTAGGCAAATATTAAATAATTGAGTTTAGGTCACACCTCCAAAGGCTTGGGGGGGGGTCATGTGCCTATATAAACATATATATTCGATTAATTGTAGCCATGAAGACCTTTACTGGAGTTTTATTAACTTTTAATTACTCCTTAAAACATATACACAAATCAAAAATGAATTTTTCATTATCAATTTTATTTCTAATTTTGTCGTCTCTAACATCCACGGCTTTCTGCGCCACCCCGCGGAGACCCGTGGATGTACCTTTCGGTCGAAACTACATACCGACTTGGGCTTTTGATCACATCAAATCCTTCGATGGTGGCTCTGAGATTCAACTTCTACTTGACCAGTACACTGGTACGTATATATGCTACATGTTCCTTAATTAATTAATTAACATCTTATTTTCTATGTAAAATAAGTTCAATATTTAATCCATGTCTTGCTGATTTAATTGTTAACTTTGATATAGTATTGTTCATGTTTTAAATTTAATCAATTTTGAACAGGTACTGGCTTCCAATCTAAAGGATCATACTTATTTGGTCACTTTAGCATGAACATAAAGATGGTTCCGGGTGATTCAGCTGGCACGGTCACTGCTTTCTATGTAAGCCAATTTTGCAATGAGATTAGTTTTAATTAATTGTTTGGTTTAATGTGTTTGTAACTTGTATTTATTGAATGTAACTTTGCAGTTATCTTCCCAAAACGAGGAGCATGATGAGATAGACTTTGAGTTTTTGGGAAATAGAACAGGACAACCTTATATTTTACAAACAAATGTTTTCACCGGAGGCCAAGGTGATAGAGAACAAAGAATTTTTCTTTGGTTTGATCCTACAAAAGCCTATCATAGATACTCTGTTCTATGGAACACCTATCAAATTGTGTAAGTATCACTCCATAAATTTGTTCAATATTTGGGGGAACACAGTTTTTCATATTAACATCAATAATTTTTTGAAATATCAAAATTAAATTTTATAGTTAAAGTCATAATATGAACAGCCTAATTTTATTTAATTAATCAAGAGTAATTTAATTTTAGCTCAATTGATAAACGTCCATATTATTAAGTTGAATATTATTAAGTTGAATGTATAGTCTCGAGTTTAAATCTTAAATTTTGTAATTATGTATAAATTTATAATAATATTTAAGTTATTTTCTAAAATAAAATTAAGAAAACCATACAGAAAACTTATATGTAAAGAATTTACTTTTAAATGACACATGCCATAACCTGGACAATTGACACATGGTGCAACTTGATTTGTGTAACTATATTTTGTTAATTATAGTATAAAATAGTATAGTATGATCGGCATATTGTACTTTGTTTATTATTATTATAAAAATAAATTATTTAAAAGAGATTAAAAAATTAGTTATATATTATTAAATTTTTAAATTTTATTCAAGATATAAGTTAAATTTAGTGGAATCTCTTTTTAGTGAAAAGTATTTAAACAACCAACAATAAATATTGTAATATTTAAATGAAGTGGACATCAATAATATTAGTTTTCTCTTATATATCATTCTAGCAAAATATATTTCTTCTAAGTTATATGTCGTTTTTAAACAACTAATACTATGTTAATATTATATTAAAAGTAAAATTCAATACATAAATTATTTAATACTTTTCTCTTTAACACATTCCCTTCAGCCTTCAAGTCAATCTTATATTTAATATTTTTTTTTTCTTTTATATCATTTATTATTTATTATTTTATTTTTTTTAATTTTTTTAATTTATATTTCTCATAATATTAATTGATAATATTTTATAAAGGAATTTATAATTTGTTAATTTAAATTTGTGTAAAATTGTGAAAATCCACTATAATTTTGAAACAGAGGAAATATTAAAATAGTTCAAAGTAGATATTTTTGTTTATAACATTACATTAACACGAGGAATTATATTATATGCTTAACAACAGAAATGCACGTTTGGTGTGAACAGGTTCCTTGTGGATAATATCCCAATCAGAGTGTTCAAGAACAACAAACACTTGGGAGTAAAATTTCCATTTAATCAACCAATGAAGGTATACAACAGTCTATGGAATGCAGATGATTGGGCAACAAGGGGTGGTTTAGAGAAAACAGATTGGTCAAAAGCACCATTCATAGCTGGATACAAAAGTTTCCACATTGATGGTTGTGAAGCCTCTGTTAATGCTAAATTTTGTGCCACACAAGGTAAAAGATGGTGGGATCAACCTGAATTTCGTGATCTTGATTCTGCTCAATGGAGAAGATTAAAATGGGTGCGTAGGAAGTTCACTATTTATAACTATTGCACTGATAGAAAACGTTTACCTCAAATACCACCTGAATGTACAAGAGACCGTGACATTTAATTTTTCATATACTCTCTATTTTTAATATTGTTATACCATTAATTTTTCATGTATTTCTTGTATCATTATTTATTGCCACCATATTGTTTGATCCATGTTATAAGTCAAGGAACAACGGTTATACCCTTTGGAGCTTCTAGTTCTATGTATCTGTGATTCTATATTTATTGGATATTTTTTATTAATGATAATATCAATATTTTATTATTGGATTACTACATTCATTTCTAATCTCTCCAAGCCATTTGCGGGTTTTGGGAAATTGATTATAATAGCGGTGAAAAATATTAATGAGTTATGTTTTAAGCACATGAGTGAAGATCATTTAATAGTTTTAAACACGGTTATAGTCTTCTTAATCAGACTATTTGGTCCATTATGTAGTTACACTGTACTAGGACTAAATTGTCTATAATTGAAAATATTATAGTGACTCCAATAATACACTTAATGATAAAGCAAAATTAGCATAGGTGTTCATTGTTCTCAATTTTCAGCCAACAGGTTTGGAAGACATTAATTTAATTTTGTTACACGAGTGTTTGTTTGTTTCGAAAGCTATTGAGTTTATTACTTTATTATAATCAAATTAGAATTGGTTTGGGCCGGTAGAGAAATTACTACTTAGTGTGAAAATTAAAATCAATCAAACTAGTCCTTTGTAATTTCTCACTTGAGCAAATTAATTCCACTACATTTAAAAGAACCCACTACTGTTTTTAGACAAACATAGGCCAGAGAAAGTCTTGTATAGACATGGACACATCATCGTTTATATACACACTTTAAAAGGAAAAAAAGTAGGAAATAAATAATTAAATAATATATATTTAAAGATAATTAAATAATATATTTGTTTTTGTGTGTACTATGTCAGAATAATATTTATTTGGGATCGTGTCCATATAAGTATTCCATAGGCCATTGTCATTCCACACTTTAATGTAATTTTTATATCAATAGTATAGTTGTGTATTGCATTATATATTGCTCTCTATCCCGACTATAAAGAAAAATGAACGTTATATATATTTAATTTTTAATAAAATATTAATTATTTTTTAATTATATCTTATAATTAATATTATGTGCATCACTATTAAATTATAATTATCTCTTACTTTATATAATTTTGAATAGTAATGTATAACATTAATATTTAATAAAAATAATTTAATAAACTTAGTATTTTTTTATTTATGTTTATTTTTTTATAAGTATGAATGGATTAATAAGTATTATAAATACTGTACTAAATTATTATAAAATATTATTCAAAACACCTCTGAGTATCAGCTTTTTTTATATCAAAATTTTGTAAGATGTTCTAAATAA
>JBBPBS010001064.1:1258549-1290314 GCA_037974835.1 Cicer judaicum | reverse complement strand
AAATTTATTGATTTAGTTCAACTTGGACTCAAACTTATCAAAAAGTATGAATATAATTTAATTAGTTTTTGTTAAATATTTTGGGATCACTTATATAATCATTGATTTGATTTTTTATATCTCTATATAAAATTCAAAATTATATATTTAGATAAAATTCACAACTCACATAATTGAAATTTAGGTTGAAAATTTTAGTTTATTTTATTATTATAGTAGTTATTTTTGTAATTTTTTTCTAAATAGTTTCCTCTGATTTTTTTATGATAGATATTTGAGTTATAATTTAATTAATAAAAAAATGATGTATTTGATCCATAACATTGATCAAATTAATCAATATTCGTTGATTAAATTATAACCCAAATGCATCTTATAAAAAAAGAGTAACGTTACTAAAAAAACAAACTTTAACACAAATACAATATTGTGTAAAATAAAGAGAATCATATTTTGCATTTATATTTCAATACACATTATTGTATTTGTGTCTCGTTTTATATCAAATTATGTTTTAATAATATTATTTAAAAAATAAAATAAAAATAGTAATATTTTTTAAAAATTATTAAAGACTTTGGAGTATGACTGTTACCACCAATTCTCTGTCTATGAGTATTATGATTCAACGTCTACTTGTTAAAATGTCACATATCTATTTAATGTCCAACTCATATAAATACCATAACTAATTTACTTATTTACAAAATTTAGGGATTAAAACTTTCGTTCTACTTTGCTATTTCTATATAACCAAATTCATCATTTACTCACATATATTTTTTTCTTAAATAATTTTGGAATATATTTCTCATCAAATTAGGTGCATGTATAATGTAAAGGTTGTAATTAGGGTAGGTCGTTGTGGATGATGTAGCGAGTTCCTTCTTAATTATCTTCCATCCACTACAACTGCCATTGATCATAGCCAAAGTCACATAGACTAGTAACCCACATGCACAAGCTTAGCATCATATTTTTATGATCGACACATGACCCATGAAAATATATAGTTTGTTGGATTTGTGAATTGCTGCATAATTAATTTATTACAATAATTTATAAGATCCCATCATTATATCTGCATGTTAGTTGTTTTTTTTAAAACCTATGCATGTTAGTTGTAGTTGAAATTATTTGCGATGATTATATAATTATTGTAAGTTTTTTTTTCAATAATCATAAGCAATCATTTTAAATTCGTTTGATATTCAAATATTTAAATATCTATCTTATATTACAGTTTTTATTAGATGTTAGTGTAAAATTAATTAGTTTACAGTACATTTTTGAATTCTCATTTATATATTTAATTTTCTTAAAACACTCAAAGCTAAATTTTTTATGGATGTGAATGAACGTAAAACTCTGTTGACTAAATTGTAATAATTAAAACAGTTGATAGTAGTATTATTTTTTTAAAAAAATTCTCTTTAAAGAGATGATAAGTTTATGTTCCATCATATAATATATTTATTGTTGGCTGCAAAGAAAAAAAGTAAATATATTAGAAATAGTAAAATTAATGACATATAAAAAGAATGATAAAGAAATAATTAATGTAATTTAAATTTTAAAAAAAATAACATATAAAAAAGGACGAGAAAAATTCTCAAATAAATCTTATATTTAAAGATAAATAAAATGTCATTATTGTACTATAAAAGTCAACAAAACATGTACAAAAAAATTAATGCAACAAAAATTTCTAAGTTTTCTTTAAAAGACTGCACCTTATAAGATAACTATAATTTGATGGAAAATTAATGAAAATCATACTATTGATACAAGGATACTCGTTCCCTAAAGATTCATAATTGTAAACATAAATAGAAGAAAATCACAACAAAAGTTGAGAATACTACTTAAAAATTAAAAATTAGGTTTTAAAATTGAGAAGGAGATAACCCAAAGTTAGATGAATTAGGAATAATACATCTTTTGATAGAAACCATATGATATATGCTTACAAAGGCTGCCATAGAATTCTCCACTAATGTAATTGTACCCAAAATAAAATTATCCATTAATTGAACATGTTCTCCAAAATGTAAATCGTATTAAAAGATAGTTAATGTTTGAGTTAATCATGTTTTAAGTTTTATAATTTAAATTGTTTGTCAGTTTTAGTTCCTTATGCTTCTAATTTTGTTTGTCTTTCAATTTCTAAAATATGGTTACAATTATAGTTTATTTTAATCCCCAGCTACATCGTAGGTTTTCGTTGGACTTTGGTCTCTAATATTTAATTTATGTTTAATTAATTTCTTAAAAAAATGTAAATTAAATATAATGTAGCAACAAAAGTGAGAAAATTATAGGGATGAAAACAAAGCAATGATGACCACCTGTAATACATTTTAAAATATTAAAGATAAAAAAGACAATCTTAAAATTTAGAGAAACAAGGTTAGTACCAAATAGGAACTCTCATCGGGTAGACTATTAAGTGGGTACTATTGGAGATAAATATTTTAATGAACACTATCTCTATTTGGTTAATAAAAAAAACATTATCTCTATGTGAGTGATTCACACAATTTTAATATTAAAATATAACAAGTGTAATGATACAAAGATATTGAATGTTTATTAAATATTATCATTAAAAATTATAAATTAATAATGATTCTAATTAAGATTTATTTGAGTAATTAAGAATAAGTTTCACCACTAGAGTTGTTTACTTGTTGAGTTCGATAGGTGGATTCTTGCATCAATTTTATTTGGATTGAGTTAAATTCTCAATTTATAAAATTCGAATATAAGTAATCTAGTTAAGAGTGAGTTTAGTTAATTTATAAATTATAAATAAAAAATATTTTAATTTTCAAAAAATTAATTAAAATTAAAGTACTAAAATATTTTAAAAATTATAAAATTTTATCTTATCATACTATTTAATATTTAAAATACATTCACTAATATAACAAAACACTTAAATAAATCAAATTAATAATAAATTATTAAGTCAAATTCAATAACTAAATTATAATTATACATAATAATATAAAAGTAAATAAACATATTTATATCATATCAATGGATTAGATTAACGGCTATGTGAAATTAAAATATTAAATTTACTACACGAAGTAAACACCATTAAATTTAAATTAATTGAATTAAATTATATCTAAAGATAAATGAGTGAATCAAAATACAGATTAAATTAATTTAGATATATGAATTTACAATTAATTTGTATGCGAACACTTCTATTTATCACTTGTGCTTATGCTCTAGCAAAACTAAAAACATGATTTAACCCAAATTATTCCTCTTATCAAAATGAGTTGTCATTGGTTGTTAACATTAAATGAATTAAAATCATCATGCATAATTACAAAAAGAAAAAAAATCAGGACTACTAATGTAACGACACCCATATTCACATTTTGATAGTAAAATGGATATAGTACTCTAATTGAGAAATGATGGATGATTAGCTAATAGGGTCCCAATATCAGCTGGTTATCCAACACTAAAATCATAACAAAGGCAAATATATGATTCTTGCTTCCCACCCTCCAAGAAATAAAATTAAAACAAGAAGATAAGTATTAAAGAAAGAGAGAGGAACATGGGTCTAACCCTCTAAGACATAGTCTTTCCTTAGGCTTATAAAAACCCAAGTTTAGCCACTAGCATTTTCACAACAACACAAAAATGAGTTCTAGTTCTTCATTTTGGACTCTCTGTCTCATTTTAGCATCACTCGTCTCTTCTTCATTTTGTGCTCCTCCAAGGAAACCAGTGGATGTACCATTTGGCAGAAACTATTACCCAACTTGGGCTTTTGATCATATCAAATACTTCAATGGTGGTTCTGAGATTCAGCTTCATCTTGATAAATCCACTGGTTTGTGTTTAACAAATTAAAGTTCGTGTTTTTAAACTTGTTTTTACATTGTTCATGTTTCTAAGTTCTAACATCTTTTGAAAAATGAATAGGTACTGGTTTTCAATCCAAAGGTTCATACTTGTTTGGTCACTTTAGTATGAACATTAAGATGGTTCCTGGTGATTCAGCTGGAACAGTCACTGCGTTCTATGTATGTATAATTTTTTAGGATTCTATTTTAGTATTTGGTTAGATTTGTGAGTGTGACATTTGGTATATTTTACAGTTATCTTCAACAAATTCTGAGCATGATGAAATAGATTTTGAGTTCTTGGGGAACAGAACAGGACAACCTTATATTTTGCAAACAAATGTGTTCACTGGTGGTCAAGGTAACAAAGAACAAAGGATCTATCTTTGGTTTGATCCTACAAAAGAGTTTCACAGATACTCCATTCTATGGAATATGTACCAGATTGTGTAAGTACTTGAAACTCAACTATTGGGCCATTCCCCTTAATCCAAAACAATCTTGCATACCCTTTTCACTATTCCATTATACATCTTCAAAATGTATTTCCTTTTTAAGATTTTATTATATTTTTTGTTATAAATTTTTATTTGTTTTTTTTTTTTAATATACTCTGCCCTCATACCCAATACTATTAGAGTTAGTGGTGACCAAATTAATATGCTATGATTTATAAAATAAAAAAATATAGAAGTTATAAATGATTTTTGTTTTGAAATGCTTAAGGATAAAAATCCAAATGGGGTCCTAGATTTTAAATCATGATTTTTTTTGGAAAAAATAATCAATACCACTTGAACAGAGATAAAGCTCGAAAATAATTAACATAAGAAGCTGATTTTTAAGAATTAATTAGACCTTATGTAAAAATCAAGTTTACATTGTAGCTAATATTTTTTTAGATAAATAAATGTTAATAAATTAGTGACATTGTTAAATTTTTATGTTTGAACTAAGAACCTACTTTTATAAACTTCTTGGATGTATGAATAAATGGCAAATGTGATCTCAATTGCAATTGTATTTTAACCCAAATCCAAATTTTGGTTACTAATTTTTCTTATAATATGATACGGGGTATGCAGGTTTTTTGTGGACGATGTTCCCATAAGAGTATTCAAGAACAGCAAGGACTTGGGAGTAAAATTTCCATTTGACCAACCAATGAAAATATACAACAGTTTATGGAATGCAGATGATTGGGCAACAAGGGGTGGTTTAGAGAAAACAGATTGGTCAAAAGCACCATTCGTAGCTGGATACAAAAGTTTCCACATTGATGGTTGTGAAGCTTCCGTTAATGCTAAATTTTGTGCTACACAAGGTAAAAGATGGTGGGATCAACCTGAATTTCGTGATCTTGATGCTGCTCAATGGAGAAGATTAAGGTGGGTTCGTGAGAAATTCACCATTTACAACTATTGCACTGATAGAAAACGTTTACCTCAAATACCACCTGAATGCAAAAGAGACCGTGACATTTAAATTTTCATATACTCTCTATTTGGTCTAATTTATGTTATGTTTTCAAATACCATGTCACAATGTTGTCGATGATACAAAAAACAATTTCATATGATGTGTTTGTTTCTCATTGTATTAGATGTTTTATCGTTTCATTATTTATTTCCATTATTGTTCCATCGAGTTATGTAAATTGAGAAGTGAAGTTATGTATTTGTAATTTTATTTTCTCACATCATATTATATAATTTTATAGTATGTTTATTATTTGCGATGATAAGTTGAATCATTTTTATAGGTGGTCAAATAGATGGGTGTTTAAACATTATTAAGTTTTTTAATCATTCAATAAACTCGTCCAAGAATACTAATTGTCTTTTATTATAAACACTATGTTTTTCACTTTTATTATCTAAAATTGATATAATAATTAATGGATTTATTTTACATGTTAATATTTTGAAAATAATCGAATGTGAAGTTGATAGGATATTTGGTAGTATTAATAAAAATATATTTGTAAAATAATAATAAATGATCCGGGTAAATCAAAATAGTACTTAAAATTAATGATAACATTTTTTTATAAATGGTGTTTCTGTTAAGATAATGATTTAATTAACTTTAATTTAATAAAATAAATAAATAAATGCTTGAGTCAAATAAATATTTAATCAAGTTTAAAAAAAAAAAGTATTATCGAAAATACATGTAAACTATCTTTAAATTTTGTGATGATTTACGTAAGTGTAGATTGTATAAAAATAAAATAAAGTGTTATAAATAAATTAAAAACTACATAAAATAGTAGGTAGTTATAGGTGGTTGTAATTTTTCTCTTTTTATAAAGATGTATTCTGAAAATGAAGATTTTTGTTTAAAAATATCTATTAACGGTGTAGCATACGAGAATTTGGCTTGTTGTTATTGGTTTTATTATATTGGGGTGTGGTGATAATGGTAAAGTACTGGAGAAGCAGTTGTATTGTTGTATAGGTGTATCATGTTTTTGAATTATAGATCTGATCCTCTGGTCCCATAATTGAAAGAGTAGAGAAAGTGGTGATGTGATGCTGTTGAAAATTGGGACAAAAAAGACACTTCATCCTCAAACGTGGCTCCACTGACCACTACCCATGTGAACTGCATAGGACCAACCCACTTCCACTCACTGCTCATTTTTATTTTACTAAATCCTAGGTCGGTTTACAACTTTATTATTCCAAGTTTTTTGCTTTGTCACGTGTCTTCATGTGTTTTAGGCTGCGTAATCACCAAAACATGTAGCTTCATCTTGCTCCCTTCATTTTATAATAAATATTTTATTATTTTAAATATTAATTTTTTATTTGATATATCTTTATTTTTTATTGTAATTCGTAAAAAAAATTTAGTAAATATAATTAATGGAGTTGTTTAATAAATAAAATTAATTTTATTATTGAAATTAATATAATTAATTATTTTTTAAAAATTATATACAATCTAAATAATATATATAAAATAAGGCGAAAGAAGTAAGATGAATGGAACATGGATGTTGAAGCTAAATCCTTTTAACTTTTTCGGGAAATTAGGTAGAGTTCGATGAAAAAGATAGCAGTGCTAATGTCTTGTATTGTTTCAAGCCGCAATGAACGGTTTGAAGAGTTAAAATGTATCAATGTGATTTACAATACAGTTGATTAATTAAGTATCTAGAATTGAATTTCTACCTCACTTAGGTGAGAACTTGAATTTCGTTAAAGCTACTAGAATTTGGTTTGGTGGACAATAAGTTGACGTAAATATCACCTTAGGTTGACACATATTGGTTAAACTTTTCCTATATACTTACTTGCTGTCAGTTTTTCTTTAACTTCGCATTACTTGGACCTTAGAATTAGTGGTTTTTGAATTAAAAACAATTGTAGAAGTTTAGAGAAGAAATTTCAAGAATAGTAGTTTTTATATATGGTGGGGGTAAATTTTTTGGAATGAATAATCATGATTTGGTTTATTTTTTGGAATGTTTCTTAAAGGATAATCAAAATTGTATGTGATTTTACTTTTGTTACCAATTTCATCTATGAATAAATGATTTGATTTATTTTAGTTTTACACAAAAATTTAATGTATTTTTAAGTTTTTTTTTTCTATTCAAGACGTATTTTGAATTTTATTTTTTAATTTTTTATGTTTTTGATAAATTATCTCATAATATTTAAAGTGTTTGTAATTTTAATGTAATTTTTTACAGCACAATAATAAGACACCGAAATAATTTGTAACTAAACTATTTTAATCATAAAACTTCCTAATTAATTTTCTATTGACATGGTCTTCTGCTCAATTCAATGAAAACTTTATTTAAAACTTTATTTTCTCAAAACTGTTTTTTATTTGAAAACAATAATTTTTAATTAGTATGTTATAGACAAATTTTATTATAAATCACCAATAAAGTTAATAGTATTCATCGGTCATACATCAATGTGTATTTTTTTAATGTAATTTTTTTTCTTATAAAACAAAAAGAATGAAGTAGAAATAATATATGATTATTTTTCTCAAATGTTATGTCTAACTCTGTAAAGATATATTTTTGTGAGTGTTTTCTATTATTGAGTGTATTTTTATAAAATATAATCGAATTTAAGACGAATCACTGAAAGAACTTGAATGTAAGTTTTGAACATTATGATGAATTTGAAAGTCGAAAATTGAAGTTCCTCAGTAATAGCAGCAGAATAAGTTTTGGAAAGGGATGGTTCTCTTTTCTATGATGGCTATAACCGTGTAAACCTATGATGATTATGTCAAAGTGAACAAAAAAATGACCACGTGATTGATGAATTTTTCTTCCTAAAGTTTTGATTTATGCATATCCTTGTCCCTTATGAGAACTTGTCTGCCACCTTATTCTTATTTTACCGTCGATAATAATAATAATCATAGTGGACCACATTTTGATTTTTGACTCATTAATCAAGCGGCATAACCTTTTTGACGTTTCAAAAAAGTTCATAGAAAACATTACAAACATGGAAGTGAAGGTGCGTCACAAAAAACAAAATTATGGAGTATGGTTCAAATTTCAATAATCACAATTGAAAGTTACAATTATAAATATTATTTTATACAAATTACTTGAATATGTCGGTGCACTAGGACGTTAATAGTAATATATGATAAATGTTAATTAATTAGTTGTTTTTCTTGTAAAAGAGATTGTTGTTTTTCATGGAAATTTTATAGTTTAATGTTCTGACATTCAATTTGAAATTTTCAATTAGTTTATCAGAGTTTTATTTAATTTATATTTATTTACAAGTATATAAAATATTCACCAAATTCAATCAGATCTTTTTTATTTAAATATCTAATGAGGATATCTAATTATATAAAAAATTAAATAAAATGAATTTATGCTATAGTATATATATGAAAATGAAACTATTGATTTATTAATTTATATTGGCTAGCTACAATCTAGAATGAATAAGGAATTGAATGATATTTGTTTCTTTTTATTCCCGCAGTAAAGAATGCATTGTTATTTTTCTATGGAAATAGTATAACTTCTGATGTGAGCCATTCAGTTTCAGCTAATAAATATTTCACTTTTTCTGACACCAGCTAGCTAAATTATTTTACTATTTTTTTATTGTCACGTGTCTTTCTCGTTTTGAAATTAAAACTAAATTGCGAAGAAAAATAACAAAATATGAACCAAATTTATTTTAAACTTGTGTAAACAAACTTAACCACTAACCATGTTCTATACTTCTATTCAATTATCCAATCGTGCACTATACCGTATCCAGTGTTCAATAATGTATGGTGAAAAGATAGAATAAGTGCAAGCTGTTGGTGAGGTGTAAATATGAATCTTGTGTGTCAGTTGCTATTGATGTTTTGATAAATAGTCTGAGATACGCTCATCTCATCATATCATCATATATGCACCAAGATTCATTCTTATCTCTTCCTACTAACTAGACGTCAACCTTAATACCACTAAATTATCACTTGGTTATTTCAAATATTTTAGATTAAAATTTTTTTGATGATAAAAATTGAAGAAAAATAAAGTAAAAAAACTATTTTTTATGATTTAATTAAAATAAAAAATTAAAATTATAAATTAAGTTTACTAAAACGTTTAAATTTTAACTTTAAAAAAACAATTTCAAGCAAAAGATCAATGTTCTATCAAGTGGGAGCGTTTGTAATCATTACAAACAACACCATTATTTTAATTCTCATAAATTTTTTCTGTCGAAAAAAATATATGTAATTAAAAACTGCCACCTGGCAGTCAAAATGACACTTGACCAGACTAAACGCCACCATTTATCTATCACGTGCTGTGCTATCTGTGGAACAACAACCACATATTTGGCTTACTATATGCCATTTTTTTAACTGGCGCAAAATGTTAAATGTTAATGTAACTGTAGTGTGCAACTAATTAAGACCAACCCCAGTTATAAAACAATAATAATTATTAAGACCAGCCTTTAATCAAGATATCACTGCTTGAAAATTAGTACTTAAAAAATTGTTTAAAACTTCAATTATAAATGTATTTTTTATATTATGTTTAAAACATGATAAACTAAAAATAAAAAGGGGTAAATCATTTTTGTGTTTGAAAGCATAATTTGTTGTTATAGTAGTCCTTTAATTAAAAGAAAATATTTTAAACACTTTGATTTATAACTTTGTTAATCAAATTCTTTCGTAAAGTTAACTTTGACTTAACTTCAGATAAATTCATTCATAAGATTGATACATGACACATTTTTATTGATTTTGAATGTGACATAAAAAATAACTAAAATGAAAGAGAACTAAAAATATAGTTGAATAGTTACTCGTAAAATGTTTCATTTAGTCATTTTTCACTTTAGAACAAACACACTATCACTCTAGTCAATTTTGAATCAAAATATTATGATTCATGTAACAATGTTGAATAAACATATATAAATATCCCTCAAATAGATAGTTGTATTCACTAATTTCAGAGTCAACAATTCACACAACAACAACCATCAATACGTCAATTACTTCTCTATTATATACACCAATCGAATCACAAAAGATGTACACATGAAAAATTTCATATTAAGAACTAAATGTCCAATTTGGTATTCAACTCTTTCTTAAATTGTTCAGCATTTGCACGATTTTTTCATCAATTTCATCATCTCTTCAAAAAAAAAAAATTGTTCCTTCTCTTTGTAATGTCTTAATAGCAAGATAGTCTTCTCATTCATATAGTCATATGAAAAAGTTGCAATTATCAGTATCATATATTATTCTTTATATCAAAACAAAATGAAATGACAACATTTGTTTCATGTCAACATTCAAGGATGTACATAAATAGAAGATTGGAGTGACTTTGAGCTATAATACCTTATGACGTGGACAGGGCAAGTATATAATCGTCTTCTTCGATTCTTTGTTGTTTATACTCTGAATATCATCGTCTTTTTCCATCACAAATATTTAGGAACTTATTTTTTCAATCTTATATCACCTCATGAAGAAGAACCATGGTTGAAATCAACATCATAGATTCGTTTTTATATTATGTTATTTTATTAATATACAAAACAATAAACATGTATAATATATTAAATCAACATCAATCATCTCACCATTTTATTTATAAAAATATGAAGAAGTATGAACTATCACTTTTAGATAAGATTGTCAATTGATGCTAAATTTTTTAATAATTTTTAAATATTAATTCACGGTAAATTATTTTTATTTATATATATATATATATATTCTTATTTGAAGAAAGTTAAGTGAATACGTATGATTGATAGATGTTATACTAAATACTCTTTCTGCAATATAAACAATCTTTAGATTAAAATATAATGATATACAATTATTATTGTAATTTAGTTAATATTTTTATTTTAAATGTTGATTGAAGAGATTAAATATTTATTAAGGACAGTTATTAAAAAAAGTTATAAATGTATATAATAAATATAAGTACAAACCCAATTAAATGCTAGGTAACATAAAATTGGAAACTGGACGTTAAAAATAAAGAGAGAAAAAAAAATAGAAGATCACTAAAGATATTAATATTAATTCCCTATCATCCTTGATAATAAGGCAAGTTCAACTTAAATGATTTTCATTAAATGTTCATATTCAACTTATGAAGTCGGGATATTCTAAATAGAGACGTATTTGTATCTTATTCATATTGATAATATATAGAGAAGTGTGGTTATATTTTCTATATGGAGAAGTGTGGTTATATTTTCTATAAAAGTATCATAATTATTATTTTTATTTTAAAAAATTTAATTTATCAAATATTTTTTGAGATACTTCACATATATTCGTGAATATGTCTCTTATAAGAATCAAGAAAATAAAGGTAAAATAATTTTTTTAGAACATCAATAAAGACGTATATGATTCACTTTAAAATGGTGTTACTACTTTTATAATGAAAAAATTATCTTTTATTGAATGAGATTTAAATTTTTTTATTTTTTTTACAAAAGATGGTTCTAAGTGAAGAGAAAATTAAAATATCTTTTAAATTGTTAACTATTAAATAAAATTAATAATTATTTAAATTATTTTAATCATACTTTTGTCTATACATTATAATTTTATATTTATGAAAATGATAAATATATCTTTCTTCATAAATATTCTACAAGTATATAAATTTTTTAATAAATTATTTGCTAACGTATCCACTATCCAATATCCTAAATTTCAAAAATTTGACATATCATTGTATTTTATCTTATCACACCTGCACTTGTACTATGTATCCAGCCTTGATATCATTCAACTACTATATTATAGTCTTCTCAAAATTATATCTTTGGAAAATCAAACATTTGAGGAATACGTCACTAATGAACAAATTAAAAGTTTACCAAGTGCCTTTGAAATATAAGTTTTTTACTCTCAATAGAAAAGATTCAAAGATTTAACTTGAAACGCAATGAACAAACTTTAAACATAAATGATCCAATTACACTAGTAAGTATTTATCGAATGATATGATTAAAAGATCTCATAATTTTACTTGAAATGATTCGCGTATACATTTAACAAACATTAGAGAATAAATTATTCTCTTATGCATATTGTTATTATCAAAACTAATTTTTTTTTTAAATCAACATAAATTTAACAATATTCCCTATCCGAGTATGCTTATAAGTGTTTCGATCCTCATTTTTTTATGATCAATTCCCTTATCATACCTTCACCTTCCACTCAAAGAATACCTCAATATCCACCAGCTAATCATATCAACAATACCACTCATCCACCACACCAAAATATTATTGACTCCAAATAACTTTATAGGATTAATTTTATGCAATATCTCTATCTCTATAGGATACTTTTATTCAATGAAATGTCATTCTTTGTCACAGATTAGCTTCACTAAAATTATAAAATTGATAATGCTTAAAAGATAACAATGTGAAATTGTGCATGTAGATTTGGAGGCCTAGTATCAACATTTAGATTTCAAGGGTAAGAATTTTTATTGCAGAATGAGGAGCAAGAGAAAATTGATAGTTCTATTTCTCAATACAAGTTTAGAAAGATAAAAGAAAAATGAAGCAAGAAGTGTACAAAATTACAATGGCACATGGTACATTCATATATATATATATATATATATATTATATATATAATAAATTAACAAACTTAATTTTGGCTCTCACTTCCAATTATTGGCAACAATGTCAGCCAAATCAACAACCCTTTGTGAGTAACCCCATTCATTATCATACCAAGCAATCACCTTAACCATATCATCTCCCATGACCATAGTCAACGATGAGTCAACGGTTGAGGACACATCAGTGCACCTAAAATCTACAGACACAAGTGGCTCATCACATACTGAGAGAATACCATTTAGCTCATTGGCTGCACTCTCTCTAAATGCCTCATTCACTTCCTCAGCAAAGGTCTTTTTTGTGACTTGAACGACGAGGTCCACCACCGAAACGTTAGGTGTTGGCACACGAAGTGCAATACCATTGAGCTTGCCTTTGAGTGTTGGGAGGACAAGGGCTACCGCCTTTGCTGCTCCGGTTGAAGTTGGGACTATGTTGAGTGCTGCTGCTCTCGCACGCCTTAGGTCGCGGTGGCTAGCGTCAAGTAGCCTTTGGTCACCGGTGTAGGAGTGAGTGGTAGTCATGGTACCCTTGATTATACCTATCACCAAATATGTTAGAAATGTACAAATGCTATAAACAACTTAATTAAACATAAGTTATTTTTATAAAAATAACTTTTTGTGATTGATGAGAAGGTACATTACCAAATTTCTGATCAAGGACCTTGACAAAGGGAGCAAGGCAGTTAGTGGTGCAAGAAGCATTGCTGATGATGGCTTCATCATGAGTGTAAGCATCAGCATTGACACCAACCACATAAGTTGGGATATCTCCTTTTCCAGGTGCTGTGATGAGCACTTTCTTAGCTCCTGCTTCAATGTGTTTCCCTGCACCTTCTCTGTCCACAAACACTCCAGTTCCTTCAATCACCAAGTCTATCCCCAACTCCCTGCAATACCAACATCATTTCATGCATCATATCATATATTTGGTTTGAAAAAATCATTTCCATCTTTTTTTAACTGAGATATCTTTTTACACACGACAATCTCATGAGATATCAATGATTCTTTTAAAAAGAATATGCAACTACAGAGATTAATCTCATGAGTTATAATTGTGAGCCGTTTAAGTAGTTAATATCTCTTAATAGATATTTTGTCATACACACTTGTTAGAGATCGAATCTCTAACCACATACTTAAGAGACTCAAGTATCAATTGTTAAATGAACTTGAGTCTCACTCCCAAAAATTTTGAGATGAGGGTGCCAAAGTACATATATACAATGCACAACCAAAAATGTTAAATGAGTTGGGATGTTCACTCAGACCCAAGCTCATTTAACATCTACTAAGTTATTCATACCATGTTGGTGAACAATTTCTATTTCTACATTAAGTGAAGTAAAAACAGCTAAAAAATGTTTTGTGAAACCAAACAGAGGACAAGAGTTGCTTTGCAATCAAATGAATGAATGAGAGGGAGAAGCTTACTTCCAAGGAAGGTTAGAGGGGTTGCGGTTGGAGACAACTTGAATGACCTTTCCATCAACAGAGATAGCATCATTGCCAACAGGCTTAACAACAGCATCAAAGATTCCAAGAGTGGAATCATACTTGAGAAGGTGAGAAGCTTGCTTAACACCTCCAGTGTCATTGATGGCAATGACATCTAGTGGTGAATCTTTACGACCATGCCAACATCTCAAAAAGTTCCTTCCAATCCTTCCAAATCCGTTTATTGCTACCTTCAGTTTTGCTTCCACTACAACACCTCCTCTCTTGTATCCTCCATTGCTCCCAACCTTCAAATGTACATACATTTATTTTAGTTTTTTTAAACTATTCGGGGAAGTGGCAATTAATACTCCCTCCCATACTTTTTATAAGAGACAATTGAGTCAACAATAGTTGATATATTTAATTTATATTGATTGATTCAACTCTTTCTTATAAAATATATCGGATGTAGTATTAATTGAAGTGATACCAATACTCACTTTACACCTGTATTCGAATAGAATTGAATTGTTTCTTTTAAAGTTACAAATTCAAATTCTTAGTGATAAGCTCACACTTTATACAAATAAATGCATATAGATAGATAGATGAAAAATTGTAAAACATGCCACTTAATTCTTTAAATCAATTCTTGGATATCATCATAGATCAATCATATACATGACATGAGTAATTATTGGATATCATCACATATATTTAACAACTCATGAATTTTTGCATCCTTGTGGTGTTTCGTTTCCTTGTTTAAATAAATAAGTAGTGAAAGGCCTAGTTCAAACTCTGATATATCTAGCTCCCTAGACATGGAAGAAAAAGAAGAACATTTACAAATTGGTGAATATGTGTACTTTTGGTGCAAACACATGGATTGACATTAATGTGATCTGATTTGATAACTAGATCAGCCAAAATATGAAATCTAAAAGACTTTTTTTAAAAACAAAATTAGAGAAGAGGAAATAATTATTAATAACGATAACATCAGTCATTTTACAAATGTTTTGGTTAGGATTTGAATTTTTGCTTTTGAAGTTACAAAGTCAAATTCTAATTGGTAAAATAGAAAGAATGCTCGACTTGTAACATAATTTAAGAGCTATACATTAATGATGTTCAAGATAGATCATTCATAGAAAACATTAAGTGAACCATTAAAAGAGTCAAACTAGATTTGATGATTATGAAAATTTCTTGTATATTTCACATACTTATGTCACAAGTATATATCTTATTATTTTACTATAAAACTGTCATCAACTCATTGGAGATAGGAACTTACTGCATTGGTTTGGAAGGAAACAACAGAATGGAAGTCATCTGAAGTTTTTCTAGAAAATGGAAGATATCCTGTTGAGTTTCTAAGACCAGAGAATTCAGAAAAGCCTTTACCATTTCCCTGAATACATCAAAGGACAAAAATATATTATAAGTTTTACCACAAAATTGTACTACTAGTTAATATGAACTTATAAAGATGCACTACATTAATGAAACAATAGAAAAAATAATGAGTAATATATGTTGAACCTTAAGAGTTGGTTTGGCTACAGAGAGAGTAGCCGAAGCCATGATTCAGTCTACAAGAAAAAAAGTGATTTTTTTGAAGTTGTAGTATAGAGCTTTGCAGGGGAAACAAATTCTTAGTTACATGTAATGTTATTATTATGTACTATAAAGTGAAGTGATCGAGTAAGAGGTGTCAACGTGGATGTGTGGTTGTGACTCATGAGCCCAACCAAGTAAGGATTAGATTTTGGATAGCATTTTCATTTAATGAATGGCTGTAATTCATGCTTTGTTTTTGTGCTTCCAAGTCCAATCATGATATCACTCTCACTCACTCATATTTTTCCAACTAAACTACCATTTTTGGTCTTCAAATTATAAATATCGTGTCAATTTCCATCCTCAAATTTACGAAATATAAGTTATTTTTTTAAATTGTTTAAAATCACTCAAAATGGTTTTTCTGTCAAACTATTTTATGGAATTTCTTGCTAACCAGATAAAAAATGTAAAGAATATTTTGACTTAAGAGTAACTTAATATTCCGTAAATTTTAAATTGATCGAGCTTACAATTTCAGAACTCAAATTGAGGGTTTACTTTTTTCTTCTTTTGTAATTTGATGGTTGAACCTTAATTTTGTGAAATCTTAAATGGGTTTAGCTTTAGGGTTTTCTAATTATATCAGTGGACAATAAAATTCTGTGAAATTCTACACTTTCCTTTATTGTTATTAAAAGTAAAGGACTATGTTTTTTCTTAGTTTGATATATCTATTTTAACTTTTGGAAATCTGTTTAACTGGTAATGTTATTAATAATATAAGATAATTTGGATGTAGAATAATAACTTTTGGATGAAAATTCACTCGAATTTAACTTTTACAAATTCCTAGGTAGAAAGTATAAAAATTACAAAACAAAAATTAATATAGATTAAATATGTGGACAGCATGGATAACCAAAAAAACAAATTTGCCTCATATAAAGTGACTAGAATATATAGACTATAAAATAAAGAAAAAAATTAAATTATTTTTCAATATTCATTGTTTGCTCATGTGTAGCTATAATATTTATCTTTAATTTGTTAATCAATAATTGATAATATTTTATTTATTTTTTAAAAATAAATTGTTTATTTTATTAGAATAAGATTAAGAAAAATGACAAACAAATTAATGTGATAGAAGATACTAATGGACAAAGAGTCATGTTATGGCCACTCTTCATTTGAGTTCCAAGTTGGGTTCGAAGTTTGCTCACAAGTTGGAATCCAAATTGCACTGCTTTGTTTCTTCTTATAGTTCTATGAATTTTGATTAATTACAATTCATTCCATTATTTCAATCCATTACAAATTAGATGGAATAGGAGAACTAGTTTCAAATGTTGTCATTTTATAAATTCTGTATAAATACAAACATGTTATTTAAATATGAATAGACTTATAATTCTATTATGATGTTTGAATGTGATAGTTTTATTTTATGCAGTGGATACGAAGGTATTATCATGTTACAACCCCAATAAACAAGGGTTTGTTCACCGGAAGCCCGTTTGTTTCTTCAAAATTGCAACAATTTCAAACAATTCAGCCAAATTCATGCTAGAGTAATTCGTTTTGGCCTCACACATGACCAATTACTTATCAAAAACCTATGCCAACACTCATCTTCATATGGTAAAATGTATTATTCCACTTTGCTAAATCGATTTAAAAATTAGTTTATAAATATAAATTAGTTTAATATTTTAAATTTTTCATTAAAATTAATTTCAAAATAGTTATTTGAGAAAATGATCTTGAATTTTTTTTTATTTTTTTAAAAAATAATTTTTTGATTTTTTTCATGAATTTTTTTTTTGAGAAAAATAGATATAAATAATTTTTCAATAAAAAGAAGTTTCGCTTTTTTTTCAAATAAAAAGAAATTATTAAAATAATATAATATATTATTTTATTAATATAATTTAGTTTTTTTAATTATTTATTATTTATTAAATTAATTATTTATTATAAAAAGAAATTACATCATGTAAAAGATAGTTTTAAAGGAAAAGAAGATATATAGTTGAAAAATATCCTTGCATGCTTAGAATTCACCGTCCGCAAGAAACAAAGCAAATATTATCCCCTTTGTATCCCAAACAACAACAACCACTTCCATGCCTCATTCTTTCTCTCTCATCATCCCTCTCACCCAAACCCAAACCAACCACAACACAAACACTTTCCACGGTATCGCTCATCATCCCCCCTTTTTCTCAATTTCTTCTTCTTGTTCTTCTTCGGTTCCATTTATAGCTTCATACGTATTATCATTATCATTATTTCATTATTTATCTCTTCCTTCTTAGTATCTTCGCTACCGCTTCGTTTCACATGTTCGAATTTTATGCAATTTCTTTATTAAGATGAAAATTTAATTTTCGAATTATTAAGTTTATTTTTTTTGTTCATTCGATTGTGCCTTTTGATAATTCCAAATAGTTTATGATGGTTATAACATTAGAAATTGTCATTTTGATAAGTAGATGACTAATTTAAGTATTTTACCAAGTCAGATATCAAAATATACTATGATGGTTCACCCCTGGTTTTAAGTATATAAAATACCATTATTTAGACACATGTGGATATTTCGTTTTATGGCTATGGTTGTAACGACATTTTTATTCAATAGACCAACTAATATTACTCTTTATTCCACGGACACATGTTTTGGATCATCACTTTCTTTGAATTTTCTTGGTTTAAAATAAATGTTATCTTATCCAAGATTTACATCAATCAACCATTTGAAAAACTATGTGGGATGATTATGTTCTTGCACTCCACTTTGTTTCAGGGATAAAGATGGATATACCATTTGCTTACTTGAAGAGTGGTGAATAATGCCATAAATATCAGGTACATTCTTTAAATTTTACAAGCTCTTTAGAAATACAAGCATGTTATTTAAATATGAATAGACTTATAATTCTCTTATGATGTTTGAATCTGATAGTTTTATTATATGCAGTGGGTATGAAGGTGTTATCATGTTACACCCCATATAATGTTAACATACCCCAACAAACAAAATTTTGTTCAGAGGAAGCTCGTTTGTTTCTTCAAAGTTGCAACAATTTCAAACAACTAAACCAAATTCATGCTAGAATAATTCGTTTTGGTCTCACACATGACCAATTACTTATCAGAAAGCTATGTCAACTCTCATCTTCATATGGTAAAATGAATTATTCCACTTTGGTATTTGATCAACTCAATGTCCCTGATACGTTCACTTGGAATATCATGATTAGATCTTATAATACAAGTGGTTCACCTGAAAAAGCCCTTCTTTTGTTTAAAGATATGTTATGTCATGGCTTTGTAACTGATAAATTTACTTACCCTTTTGTTATAAATGCTTGTATTGCTTCTAATGAAATTGATTTTGGAAGATTAACACATGGCCTTTCAGTAAAAATGGGATTTTGGAGTGATGTTTATGTGCAGAACAATATGATGAATTTTTACTTTAAGTGTGGGAATATTGATGATGGATGGAAGGTGTTTGATAAAATGCGTGTGAGAAATGTTGTGTCGTGGACCACCGCGATTTCTAGGCTTGTTGATTGTGGGAAATTAGACGCTGCAAGGGAAATATTTGAGGTGATGCCTTCTAAAAACGTTGTTTCGTGGTCGGCGATGATTGATGGGTATGTGAAACATAACCAACAGATTAAGGCTTTTGATTTGTTTGAAAGGATGCAGCTTGATAATGTGAGGCCAAATGAGTTCACTTTGGTGAGTTTGATCAAAGCTTGTACTGATTTGGATAGTCTCAAATTGGGAAGACGGATTCACGATTTCACTCTAAAGAATGGTTTTGAACTTGGACCTTTCTTGGGTACTGCTCTTATTGACATGTACAGCAAATGTGGTAGTTTAGACCATGGTGTTAGAATTTTTGGTTTAATGAAAGTGAGAAACTTGGCTACTTGGAATACAATGATTACTAGCTTTGGTGTGCACGGGTTGACGAACGAAGTGTTAGCTCTTTTCGAAGAAATGGAGAAGGCTAATGTAATTCCCGATGCTATCACTTTTGTTGGTGTTTTGAGTGTTTGTGCTCAAATGAAAAATTTGGAAATAGGACAAAAATATTTCAGTCTCATGACAGAACATTATGGCATAACACCTATCTTGGAACACTATACATGCATGGTTGAACTCTATACTCGTACAAATGAGTTGAATGAGATTTGCCCATTAGGGAATACAATGTCATTATCAACGAAAGAAAATCATTATGTTGCAGAATTGCTCCAAGAGAACAAACTCACCGGTATTGATGACATAGAGAAATTCATACACAAGCATTATAGAAATTCAAATTTATCAGAATTAGTTTTAGATCATTCTACAACTTCCACACAACCAATTTTCAACCATTGAATTCAAATTGTATCTTTATCCATAAGTCAAGATTTGACTGCATACAATTGGACGCTTCTAATGATGTGCATAACATGCTGCAAGAATTATAATCTCTCCAGTATTGACAATTGTAATTGAATTGAATAGGTGATTAGTATCTAACACCAACACGACATCGATACATGTAATTATATTTAATTAATTCATTTTATCAAGTTATCGTTAATGTCGGTGTATAGTGTCGTGTTGGGTATTTGGGGTAATGATTTATTTATAATAAAGATATCCCATTATATTTACAACTACTGGTCAGTCGAAATTTAATCTCTGTTAACCTTTGGGCTAGTCGAAAGTAGTTTCTATGACTTTACGTCTCCCTTCTATCTATCAAGCCTTGAATTATGGGAAGTATTTGAATAGATCATCCATATGTGCAGTTTTAATTTTGTTAGCAATTTCATAAGTCATTTGAGAATCGGGTGACTCAATTTACTGATATAAGAATTTGAATTCATCTTTTTAATAAGAATTTATTGATACATGAGTCTGCTGCTCTAGACCCGAGCCTGCTGCTCTGGACCCGAGCCTGCTGCTACGGATCCGAGCCTGCTCCTCTGGACCCGAGCCTCCTGCTCCTCTGGACCCGAGCCAGCTACTCCGAACCCGAGCCTCCTGCTCCGGACCCGAGCCTGCTCCTCTGGATCCAAGCCTGCTGCTCTGGACTCTAGAGCTATGTTTTTAGAACTATGTTATGGGGTGTGTGTTTTGCTATGGAAGCTATGCAAGGAAAATTGACCAGTAGTTGATCAATAGACACAAACACACAATACATATTCCAACATTCATGTGTATGATAGGTTTGGATATGTTTACTGATTACTCAATAGTAATGACTCTGACGTTCAATTGACACTCATAACTTATCTTCAAAATCCCATCACACGCTCCTTCATGATATGCACTCGTATAGGCTTGTTTGTTAAGAATCTCCCACTAAGCAAAAAGTAGCACCAATATCAGTAGATGGTCATTTGTTGGTTGAAACTTTGGTTATGTTTCTTCTTCTTACAATGTTAGGTGGTTCATGGTAATTCATAGTAGTAATGAAACCTAGGGCAAGACAAACGTAACATTCCACAAATACTTCTCAATCTATAGCAAACTTATAGTATTTTTTTGAGAATACAATGAGATTTTCTATCCTTGAATAATAAAAGATGTTCATGTTCCCTTCCTTAAATATAGATAGTTGACTTTTTTGTGACAATGTGCACCTTTTTCTGTTTATAATTAAGATCAAAAACACATTACTCATTTAATATTACGTTGATTATAAAAGTTAAACTATGTTAATATCATTAGTATATTTATCGACCAACATTTGAAAATAATGTATTAGATTGTGATACATTCACTTTTTAATTCATTTTTTACTTATTTTTTAGAATAGAGACATGTCTACATTTAACATTCAACGCATTCCAAATAAAATTACTTCAATGGAGGAAATTTATAAAAGAAAAACAAAAAATACGCACATATATTAGAATAGTCAATCCACCGGCTTGCAAAGCATACCACAACTTTCCAAGATCGTGGCTATTAATAATATCATTTCCAATAGGATAGTTCATATGGAGCCCATCAACGTATTCCATAATTTTGACCATTATATTGTACTATCTCACTAATAAAATTGAAACAAAGATGCATAAAAGAAATTTGATATATTTAATCTATATTTATTATCACATACGTCAAATTTATTTTGACTATAAAATACTACTCTTGAATAAAATATCAAAAGAAAAATAATTAAAAAATTAATATATCTAATGTTAATTTTTAATTCAATACATTAATTTTTCAGGTACCATATTTGTATTTGTAAGTCTCTTTGACTTCCTTGAAACTTGAATAAGAATAGTTTACAGTTTGTCATTATGATATTGTTGAACTCTAGCATGATTAAAACTATTGTTTGCTTATACCAGTCTCTGAATTTGAAGTCCCTGTAATTAAGCTAATACTTTAAAATACATACAAGGCAACAAATCGGAAACAGATACCGTGTAACCATCGTCACGATCTACAATCAGCAGCATAGTAAAATCAACTGTAAAGAATCGAGGTTCTACAAGGCAACTCATCAGATGAATTATTTTAACACGGTTCTAGAGAAAATTTGCCACCTTACTTTTCATGAAAACATTTAGTTTCAAAGACAAGGCATTTCCAAGGAAATATTGTAAGTTCTATTCTACTGCTTCATTGCAAATCCAAGGGAGGTTTTATAAATATATTTAATCTTTTATGTTCTCACAACAATCGGATACCAGTAATTGTTGCTAATAAAGAAAACTTCAATTTGTGCCAGCTGAAAAGGAAGAGCAATATATGCGGTAGTTTGGAGGATTTTGACTAAACATTTGCTTCCAAAAACTGTTGATCTCAGCTTTTAATTGCACATCGTTCCTATGGCTAACCAGTGGGCAGAGTAGTTCAGTTTGTCATCTTTGTGTTATAGACAATGTAATGTAATGTAATTTCCTATGAGTCACTAAAGACCAACTTCAATCTTTCCCTAATCACCCTATGTCTGAGCCCTGAGGTAATAATAAATAAACCAAGAATCCAATAACAGGAGTACACTACAGAACCGTGGTCAGTCTTAAAGGAAACTAACAGCAATTACAGATTTAAGGTCATAAGACACATATCTCTCTTCTAGTAAAACATAAACTGAGTCTAGAGTTCAAATCTGAACCTAAAAATGCTGTTGCATTACAACTTTGGGGGAGATGTATCACCCATTTCAACCCCACCTGACTCAATTGCGAGTGGAGGATTTCTGGAGAGAACCAAAAAGAGATATCGGGTCATAGTCATACAAACAGAAAAATGCATCCATGATCATCTAAACAAAAAGCAATACCAAACAACCTAACCACAGAAACCATAAAAACCCATTGCGAAAAACATAAATGACAGTTCTAAAGTCTAAAAAACATTTACATAGAAGGAATTATCCATGGAACAAGAATGTGACAACATTACATACTATCTTTATCATACCAGAAACAATCCAATACGTGTTCAATTGTTCTTCCTAAACCCCCTTTAAACCTTCACATCTACTAAAATGAAAGGTTAACCTTTTAACAACAAAACAAATACAAATAGTTATAAAATAAAAATAAAAACAATAAACCCAGTTGGGTTGAAGACTCAAAAGAGAGTAAATTTCCAATTATTTTCAGACCCTGAGAATCTGAAGCTTACTAGAGAAAGCAATAGCAACCCAATCAGGCTGAGAAGAAGACCACTGAAGCTGTTCAATTTCAGCACCAGCAGTATAAGCCAAAATAGGATCAAGACCACCTTCAACAGGTTGACCCATTGAAGAGAGATCCCAAATCAAAGCCTGTGAATCATCACCAGCAGTACAAATATGACAAGAACTATGAGGTGCCCAAGCAATGGCATTCACACTAGCTTGATGCCTCTGCAACTCCACAACCGGTAACGTTGGAAAACGAATATCAAGCACAACCACCTTAGCACTATCCATTATAATCGTAGCCATATAACGTGGATCTTGTTTATTCCAACCAAGCCTAACCAACGGTGTATCAGGTTCAGAACTCTCATAAATAATGGTGGAATGTTCCTTATCGCGTAAATCAAAAACCCTAACTGAACCATCCGCAGAAACAGAAGCAAAAACACCAACACCACCCCAAGCTATATCATAAACCTCTTTATCATGCGCAATCAATTGCGTATCAACGGTTTCCTTTTCGATATCCCAAATGGTACAAGTAGTATCAATACTGGAAGTTCCGATTCGTTTGGGTTCAGCTTCGTTCCAATCGAAGGAAGTTAAAGGACCACAATACTCACTGTTTTTGTTACCATTAAGGAGGCTTTTGAGTTCAACGCGAGATTGAGATTCTTCGGAATCAGAGATCCGCCAAATACGGAGGAAATCGCTGGAGGTGGCTAAGAGGTCAGGACGTTGGCAGTCTTTATCGGGAATGAAGATAGCTTTGGTGGGAGGGTAAGGGTGTTCGAAGGAGAGATTTGGATCGGATTTGATTTGACCGTTGGTGTCATCGAGTTGAACAATTTCGACGCGGTTAGGGTATTGTTCTAAGAGAGAAGCGATGGCTAAACGGTATTTTTTGTCGCGACGGACGCTCCAGTTCATGGCGTAGATATGCCATGGGGCTTCGTATGTGTAGATTTCTGAACGTTTTTGTTGTTCGTCGGAGCCGTCTTGGGTTGGGTCGCTGCTTGCACCCATAGCATTTGAGTGAGTGAGTGAAAATGAAGCACAAAGAATCAAAGAAAGAGAGATAGGGTCAATACTATCTATATGCCGAATGGGAAATACTCTGGGACCCACTAATACTATCTTATTTTACTACTATATTTTATTCATTTAATAAAATTTAGATTTCTTTCTTGAGTCGGAAAGATAAGAACCTGTGGTGGTTGAAAGCGGTGATCGCTAGAGGCGGCCGTCATTGTGATGGTTGTTGCCTTCGTGGCCGACGATTACTATCGCTCATGTTTCGCAAATTAGAGCCTTGTAGAATTTTATTTTTTTCAGAAAATAAGCATTCCTTTTAAATATATATATAAATGTACATGAAATTCATGGGGCTTGCTAATTTACACTCATCTCATGAATGTGTAAGTTAATCACTTATACCTTTTAATTTTGGATCATAAACACAACAAATTTTTTAAAAACTACTTATTCAATGGGTATTGATATAATTTACACTCTCTAAATTAATTTTTTTACAATATATGTATGGAGCATATCAAATAAGTATGTTATATAATGAGTTGATGATGGAGTTAAATACATAAATAATTATAATTAAGAGTTATTTAAATAACACATGATTGTGATTTTTTTTTAATATTTACTATTTATAATAGTTATATATAAATTAGATATGTTATATAAAAATAGATGTGACTTTTTTCATATTTTTAAGTTTTGTGTAATATATATTTCTTTTTATAAAAAATAAATAATATTTTTTTTAAAATTTTAAAATATTGTACAATTTAAAATTTAAAAGTCCTATTTCTTTTTATTTTCATCTAATTTCTATCTTCTTTCACTCACGTCCACTAAAAATAGTTAGTTTAAAGTCGTTTTATTAGTTCAAAATTACTCATATGCATGATTTTTATTAAATTTAGTAATGTTCAGATTTTTAAGTTTTATGTAATATATAGATTGAATTATATTTGTGGTCTCTTAACTTAATTTCGGGTAACGTTTTAGTCTTTTATCTTTTTTTTTTCGAGTTGGTGCTTTATTTTAATTTTAAGTGACAATTTGATATTTTGTTTTTTAAAATGTCAACAATGTTGTCCTTCTTTTTACTAAAATCTACAAAAATCATCTAATTTTTCAAACAAATCCATAAAATTCATTATCATCTTAAATAAAATATAAATTTAATCAAATTCATAACTTAAATCTTGAAATAAACTCATATTTTCATTCTTTATTTGATGTTGTTGGAGATGAAAATATGAGTGTATTTGAATATTTGCATTATATTGAAGATGATTATTAATTTTATGGGTTTTGGTTGAAAATTTTGATTATTTTTTTGAATTTTTGTATAAAAAAGGATAACATTGTTGAAATTTTAAAACATAAAATATCAAATTGTCACTTAAAATTAAAATAAAAGGCCAACTCGGGAAAAATAAATAAATTACTAAAACGTTACCTGAAATTAAGTTAAGGAACCACTGATGTAATTTAACCTATATATACTTCTTTTTATTAAAAAAAAAAACATATATTTTCTAAAACCATAAATATTGTACAACTTAAATTTTAAACTAATAGCCTATTTTATTTTTATTTTACTTTCACCTAATTTCGCCCTTATTTCATTCACATCCACTAAATACTCATATGCATGGGTTTTCTTTTAATCTCTCTCAATAAAATGTTTCCATATATATTTGGTTTTTCTTTGCATTTTTTTTAATTCCGTCATTCGAGTTAAGTGTTGTTTTGTTTGTTGTCTTAGTGCGACGTTGTCTCTTTTTCCTATTCATTTAACTCAAATTAACAAATCGTATTTATTAAAATTTCAATTAATGATTTCATCATAAACGTTATTTAGGAATTTCGATTAATTAAAAATTCATACAATTACTTCAATCCATTACAAATTTTGTGGAATATAAGGACTAGTTTAATATTCGAAAGTATAGGTTATTGTCATTTTGGTCATTAACTCAACAAAAAATTAAAATTAATTGTCGAATCATCAAAATAGTACTTAAAAGATACAATTTATTATAAAAAAAATCCTTAAAAGATATAATTTTTTTGTCAAATTAGTCTATAACTGTTATAATGTTAGAATGATATTTTATTGATTCGATGACTAATTTTAAGTATTTTTGTTGAATCATAGACTAAAATAATAGTGTCATATACTTTTAATGGACTATACCGGTGGTTTACCACTAGATTGAAGTATAGAAAATACTATTATTTAGACACATGTGAATATTTCATTCAATATTGCTACCTACACCCCTCAATATTTTTTTAAACACAAATTACCTAAAACGTCATTTGTCTATTAATAACATTAACATTATTAACTCATACATAAACTCAATTTATGCGAACTCAATTTATATACGCCTCGTTTACGTAACTGATCACACGTATACTTGTGAGTTCGCGTACACCTCACATAGGTGTACATGAAATGTATTCACGTATTGTATGTAAATTCTTAAACTTTTGAATACGAGAGTCCACCTAAGGGTAAAACCACTAAATCAAATATCTCGAAGATTTATTTTTAATAAAATTTATATAATTAAGTTTCACAAACATATTTTTTTTTATCAATAAATCTCTAAAAATTGCATCAACTAACAATCACCAAAAGAAAGTATTAGTTGTTTTGATAAATTTATTTATATTCCTTTTGCGATTTAATAAAAGTTTCAACTCTTTTTCTATTTTTCTAATTTTAAATAATATGATTCATATTTTCGAATTTATATTTATATATTAGATTATTTATTAAATTAATATAATTAATATTGTATGATTTTTTTTACAAATGATAATAATGTGTATTAATTTTAATACTTTTTAAGATAATGTTAAATTTATATAATATTTTATTATTTTAGTTTTAAGAATAATAGGATGTGAGGACTTTTTATTAAATAAAAAGAATTAAAACCTTTTTATTCAATAAATTTTTGTTTTTTTAAAGAGATTTAAAGAGCTTGCTTTAACACGTAAATGGGCGATGTAGGTAGTAAAATTGTATTTCATTTTATGACTCTGGTTGGAACGACATTTTCATTCATTAAGACCAACAAATATTACTCATTATTCAACGGATACATGTTTTGGATCATCACTTTATGAGAATTTTCTTGGTTTAAAACAAATGTTACCTTATCCAAAATTTACATCAATTAACCATTTGACAAATTGTGTGGGATAATTTTGTTCTATGCACTCTACTTTGTTTCAGAGATAACGATGGATATATTATTTGCTTAATTGAAGAGTCGATGAATGATGTCATAAATATCAAGTACATTCTTTAAATTTCATAAGCTCTTTATAGATACAAGCATGTTATTTAAATATGAAGGTATTATAGATACAAGATTTTGTTCAGAGGAAACTCGTTTGTTTCTTTAAAACTGCAACAATTTCAAAATACTCAACCAAATCCATGTTAGAATAATTCGTTTTGATCTCACACATGACCAATTACTTATCAGAAAGCTATGCCAACTCTCATCTTCATATGGTAAAATGAATTATTCTACTTTGATATTTGATCAACTCAATGTCCCTCGTACATTCAATTGGAATATCATGATTAGATCTTATAATACAAGTGGTTCACTTGAAAAGCTCTTTTTTTGTTTAAGGATATGTTATGCCATGACTTTATAACTGGTAAATTTGCTTACAATTTTATTATAAATGCTTGAATTGCTTTTGTTTCTAATGATATTGATTTTGGAAAATTGAAACATGGCCTTTCAGTAAAAATGGGATTTTGGAGTGATGTTTATGTGCCGAACAATATGACGAATTTTTACTTTAAGTGTGGGAATATTGATGATGGATGGAAGGTGTTTGATAAAATGCGTGTGAGTAATGTTGTGTCATGGACCACAGCAATTTATGTGCTTGTTGCTTGTGGAAAATTGGACACTGCAAGGGAAATATTTGAGGTGATGTCTTCTGAAAACGTTGTTTCGTGGTAGCGATGATTAATGGGCATGTGAAACATAACCAATAGATTAAGGCTTTTGATTTGTTTGAAAACATGCAGCTTGATAATGTGGGGCCAAATGAGTTCACTTTGGAGACCTTAATAAAAGTTTGTACTGATTTGGGTAGCCTCAAATTGGGAAGACGAATGCACGATTTCGCTCTAAAGAATGGCTTTGAACTTCGACCTTTATTGGATACTGCTCTTATTGACCTGTACAGCAAATGTGGTAGTTTAGATGATGGTGTTAGAGTTTTTGGTTTAATGAAAGTGAGAAACTTGGCTACTTGGAATACAATGATTACTAGCTTCCGTGTGCACGGGTTGACGAACTAAGTGATAGTCTTTTTCGAAGAAATGGAGAAGGCTAATGTAGTTCATGATGCTATCAGTTTTGCTGGTGTTTTGAGTGCTTGTGTTCAAATGAATATTTTGGAAGTAGGACAAAAGTATTTCAGTCTCATAACAGAACATCATGGCATAACATATGTCCTGGAACACTATATATGCATGGTTAAACTCTATACTCCTGCAAATGAGTTGAATGAGATTTTCCCATTAGGGAATACAATGTCATTATCAATGAAAGAAAATCATAATATTGCAGAATTACTCCAAGAGAACAAACACACCGGTATTGATGAAAAAGAGAAACTCATAAACAAGCATTACAAAAATTCAAATTTATCAGAATTAGTTTTAGATAATTCTACAACTCCCACACAACCAATTTTCAATAATTGAATTCAAATTGTATCTTGATCCAACAGTCAAGATTTGGCCGCATACAATTGGATGCCTCTAAATATGTGAATAACATGCTGCTAGAATTATAATCTCTTGTGACACTTTTAATCGAATGGATATATGCCGTGTGTCTAACATCAATACAATACAATTTCAACACATGTGATTATATTTAATTAATTTATTTTATTAAATTATTACTGATGTCGACGCGTCAGTATTGTGTTTGGTGTTCACATCAACGATTCATATATTATAAATATTTTCCATTATTTATACGATTATAGAATGATGTCATTTTTTTTATATAATTATATAACGACGTTAAATTGATCTTAAAGTTTTTCTTTTTTATCGTGAATTTATTATTTGTCCTCCAGAAATACTAAATTTGATATTTTTTGATTTAATGTTTTGCTAGCGTTCTTGTTTAGTTTGTTGTAATTCATGCAATTTTCTCAATGATCAACTATGCTCCCACATATTTTATGAACCTTATAAATTTTACCTTCACAGTTGCTGATATTTTTGTAAGGATTCTGTACTTCTATACATTCCTATTGCTTGCAAATAATCACACTAAGATGTTCATGTTACGATATAATTATTTATGCAAAATGATGTAATCAATTTTAGATTTAAAAAAGTGTTAATTTCATTATCAAATTTACTATTAATGAAATAGTTAATTTCCTAATGTTCTTGATTAAAATTATACAATGATTTAGTTTAAGGGATTATGATAATGAGAAATTACACTTTGATTATTTTAATCTTAATTGTTTTTTATCATTAATTATTATAAATGGGATATAATGATATGGATAAATCAATATATGTGATTCTCTTTAATGGAAAAATATTTATAGATCTCATTTATTAAATTATATATATATATATATATATGATGCGTAGAATAATTAGACTCATTCAATTTAAAATTTTGAACTGATATAATCATAAATTAATTATTTATTATTTATTGTATTTTAAATTCAGACACCTAATATCTTACCGTGCCAGTAATTAAAATGCGATCTATCAATTCTTGGTAATGATTATTAACTCTATGATAAAATTAAAAATATGTGTGCTCTAGAGTTAATCTAGAGATGTAATGATCCAAGAAAAGCTTAACTACAAATTGTTTTAGTCCGAATTTACAAATTTGTCCAAATAATTTGTCATTAATGACACTTATTAACCAGTTAAACACCATTATTTTGTTATTATTATATTTTTTCTATTAAAATATTCATCAATAATATTTATTCATCAAATACATAATTAACCTTATATTATATGCTAAAAAAAGCCTTATATTGTTTATTTCTATATATATATATTTTTATTCTAGTACTATTATATTTTATTCACATTTAACGTTATACCTTATATAGCAATGTGTTTTCGAGTGATTAAGAATCTAAATACATTTTTATTGATCTTTATTGAAATATTTATGATTAGTAATTAAACACAATTGTTTTTACATATCAAAATTGCTTTTCAAATTTTACCTTATCCCATAGCAACCCCTAATATTTTCTCCCCAAACTTTAATTTTTATAATAAATAATTATATTACTATAATATTTTTTTAAATATTCATCAATAATATCTATTCAGTAAAATAATATTTTGACCTTATATTATATGCTAAAAAAGCCTTATATATTGTATCTTTTTTATGCAACATTTTTTCATTCTTATATATTTATATTTTTTTATAAGCAACAAATTTTATTCAACCGAAACAAAGATAATCTAAATTTTAATCCAGATACAAATGTTTTTCCTACCAATTGTATACGGTTTATGGGATTACAACATCAATTAAAGAAACTTAAACATGAGTATCTATCCTCCCTATTAATGAACCATCTCGAGATAAATGTTTGATCCTTGCATAACAACAAATAAGTTTTCAACAATCCATTTAAATAAAATATTGTTTTGCTCGGACAGAGATCCCCAACTTTTAAATTCTTATATTTTTGGTGATTTTTTTTATATTTCTCTATTAATTAATTTTTTTATTTAAATAAATTTTATTAATTTAAATACTAATATTATAAATAAATAAATAAATAAAAAACATTAAATAAATTACAGATATTTTAATCACACGAAAAACACGTTATCAACATAAATGTAAATATGTATGAAATATAATACAAAATATTACTTTAACACAATATTTTGACAAAAATACATACACAAAATATATATATATATATATATATATATTTCACCGTATTTGTACCATGAACAATAGC
>JBBPBS010001064.1:1244087-1258333 GCA_037974835.1 Cicer judaicum | reverse complement strand
ATATATGACATAAAATAATTATATTTATATAAAAGTTATAAATTATTAATAATTTTATTTTTAAAAAGATCATACATTATATTGCTAATATATTGGATAAAATAAATTTTTAATATTTTTTTAGTCTTATAAATAAATTCTCAACTTTAACGTTTGGTGCCATTCGAATATGATTACCTCAATTGGAAGGATTAAAATGTTAATAATTTTTTTTATAAAAATTAAAAACAAAATTTTAAAAATTTTAAGAACTACAAACTTATTTAACTCTATTATATTTTATTTATTAAATATATTTTTTAAAATTGTGTGCATTAAAATTTTGCTCCATAAATTTTCTCTATAATAAATGTTAGTAAATTATATTACATTAGTTTACGAAGATTAAACATGACCTCTGTTCATCAGTAATTTCTATCTATGATAAAAGAAAAAATTATATGTAAAGAAATGTGTTTTTTACTCCAGTGATAAAATGTGTTGGAAAATGAATTGACTGTGAGTTTGACTTATATAAGAATATCCCATTTGTGTGAGTTCCATTTTCCATTTGTATATTATAGGAAATAAATAGAGATAAAGATAAACATTAATTTTATAAATTTTGTTTTAAATAAATGTTAATATTATATCTTTTGTGGATTGTGTCTGTGAAATTTCTATGTGATTTCTATTTTTGATAAAAATAAATAAATTAAATATAATGAAGTGTGTCTAACGAGAAATTTATTAATTATAAATTTGAAATTGAATATGTTCAGTTGTGAATTCCATTTATAATAACAAGTTTCCATTAAGAGAAATCTAAAAAATACAACTGATTAATTATTTATTATTTTGAAATATTAGATAAAATTATCTAACTTTTTTAATGGGTGTTGAGATAGTTTTTTCTTCTTTTTATATGAACCCATGAATACATTAGATAATACAAAATCCAAGACCAAACAACCAAACCAGCCGGCATACTTCTACTTAACCGAAACACAACAAGTGAAGTCTAATCCAAATTATTCGAGGAAATTGAAGATCCAATTCAAATTTAGAGTAAGTTTTTATTTCTTTTATTTTATTTTCTTTGATTAGTGAAAGGTTCAAAAAACTTTAAATAAATTATACTCCTCATCAAAGCCACCAATTGCTATTTGCTAGAAACGATGGCTCTAAATAAAACAAAAAGCCAACTTAATCTTTTGGCTTATTGTTTTTGTTGTTGTAATAAAGTACTTTTTTTTAAAAAAGTCTACCCGTGTGCTAGTGTTTGTATTATTCTTTATTTCTTTCACACAGTTGTCATTATTATTAAGTTCAAATTAAAATCTCCTTGTTTGACTTGTTGATAACTTGATATCCACTAATTGGCTCCAAATATTTTTTATTTTATTTTGCAATTGTCAATATCCTATTTTGAACCCTTTTCATATAGAGTTTAATGAAAATGTTTGATATTTAATGAGAGAGTACAATATGTCTAAGTCATATCACTAATTTAAATTCTCCACACACAAAAATATCACTAATTTAAATCTACTTTTATAAAGTGAAATAATGTGACAAAATAATGATTTTTTATGAAACATTGGTTAAATCTTTTTATGATGTACGTATATATCATTTAAAGACCATCATAAGAGATATTATATCAACCAATCAATTTTTCTGTATAAAATATTAAATGGAAATTTTTTATCTTAAGATATTTAAAATTACTATATTTTTAGAGTTGAATTAAAATTCAAAACTTCTGATTTTGAAAAATACTTTTTATCATCTCATTTAAGTGTTTTTCAGTACACTAATTATTTCTTATGTGAATTTTGAAATTATTTTTATTTCTTTTTGAATTTATGGTTAATATTATATCTAAATACATGTAAATTATAAATATTTTAAATTAGTACTTTAATATTTTAAATAAATATGTAAGTTTTTTCATTTTTTTCTTCCATTTTAATCAAACAAAAGAAATATATAAAAAACAGGACATATAAGCCTTGCTATACTTTTCCACTGCACTGCTAAAGAAATTACAACAAGCTGTTCATTTTTTAGTAAAAAAAAAAAAAAACTACGCATTTTTTATTTCTCTACCTAATCATTTGACCAACCCAATCCCGTGCAGCCTCGGACCATTATGTATGTCATTTACAATTTTGATGATGTCATCTTGTGTGGTTCTATAACACAATTTGTTTGGATTATATAATCAAATATATATTGTATTTATTAAAGTAATATATGTATTTATAAAAGATATTAAATATCACCGTAATTAATTTATAGTTACAAGATTTTAAGATTAAATGTGAAATATGTCTAATTTAATAATATTAATAATTATCAGTTAATATATAATTTAAGAATAATACGATATACATTTCATAATATAATGTAAATTTTATTTTGCAGTTAGTGACAAAATGTTTAGTAAGTTTTTTTATACTTTTAAACATGAAATAGACAATATAAAAGTATATTTTTTTGTTACTTTGAACTAAATGAATACATGTATAAAAATTTTAATGTTCGGTTCCAAATATGAAATTTGTTCGATGATATATGTTAAATTAAATATCATATTTTAAAGTTTGAACATAAAATTTTAAAATTATACGTAGAGGTGTTAATTTAATAAATTCATTAATTATTAGGTCTGCCCACATATTAATGTTAGATGGACAAAACAATTTCATAATTAAAAATACTCTAATAAGGAAAATTCTTTATATTAAAAAATTCTTAAACTTTTGTGAGTTTAATGGATCTTATAGGTCCACTCTTATAAAAATAAATTTTGATTTTTTTTTTTAAAAAAATATTGACAAATTTTATTAAATAAAAAATAAATTTAAAATAAATTTTTTATCGGTCAATTTTATAATTTAATATTGCAATTGTGGTATTTAAAAAGATAATGTTACTTTTTACGAAGTAAATGCTGCACGAGATGCATAGACTCACAATATAAACTTGTTTAGAGCATTTATGTAAAAATTAAGTATAGTATAAATTAATTAAGTATAGTATAAAGCATTTTTCTTTTTAAAAATATTTACTTCTTTTGACTATATCGTTTTAAAAAAACTAAGAATAACGATTATCATAATTATTACTCCTCCGTCCATAGTATAAACAGAAAGAAGCTAAAGAAAAGGAATGCATGTGATCTAAAATTCAGACTACATACATTTAATTTTTTTTAACAGATTTTCATTCATATTACGAAACGAAAGAGTATTTCTTAAATCAATCATAAATAATATATTTGCATATAAAAATGATTTATTCCCAAAAAAACATAATTTTCAATGTAATTTAAATTTATTTTATTTTTATTTTTATTGCATTTATTGATTAATATTACATACATTATATTTAAGCTATTATTTTTCACTTTGCGTTTATTTATAATAAGAGAGTATTGTACTGTCAATATATAATGTTTTACATTGACAAACAACATAAATATTGATTTTATAATTTTTAATAAGATCCAAGATATAATTATGAGATAAAATGATAAGATCATTGTTCAATGTGAGTGTCAAATTGGTATAGTGCAATATTCTTTTTCTCTTATTGTGGTTATAATGCACCAACATCTACAAAAGATAATTTAATAAAATTTGTACTTGTTTTATTTATTATTCTCTTTATAATGAAATATAAAACAAAAATAGTAGTTGAAAAATTGATATATTTGATTAAAAATTTACTCTAAATACACTTATTTTTTAATCACCATTTTTTTTTTAATATTTTATATGGATGAAGTAACTTTTTTTAATCTATATAAAAATGGTCAAATACGACAGTTATTTTTGAATTAAAAAATAATTACAATTAATAATCATATCCATATTATGTCGAAATTTGTCATCTGATCCGAGAAATATTTTGCAAGACAAAGTTAAAAGATAGATTTAACTTCAACAATCTAAAAGTCCTTAATTAAACATATACTCTATTATTTGAAACCGATTACTTAACCATTATCTCCACGATAAAAAAAAGAAAAGACTATAGTTAGCCTACTCTATTGTTTATCTTTTTCAAATATATTATCCATATATTACATTGGATGAACAATATCTACTCTATTAGTTATTCTCTAAAAGAATGAAATAAAAAGTAGTCTCCTCTATTAGTTATTCTCTAAAAGAATGAAATAAAAATATTTATTTATTAGTTTAGCCTGATTATGAGGAAATAAATATGTTTATTTATTAGTTTAGCTTGATTAGGAGGTCCTTTTTTGGTCAAACAAACCACATTTTTTCTTTATTAGATTCTATAGAAAGTTATCATTCTTATCTTCATTTTAATTAATATCTTTTTTTTAATAAAAAAATCACATCGAGCCAACCGTTTGTGTACTGATTTCATAAATTTCATAATAATAATAATAATAATAAAATAAATAAAATAAAATAAAATAATACAATGGTCAAACAATAACATAGGGCTGAAGCTGGACATCGCTACGGTAGCGTGACCCCCCCTCTCTCTAATCAATTTCTAGACGCTGATGCATCCGGTGATATAAGTAAATCTTTGATTTATTTATTATTTCTTTGTATTTTCCCTTTTCCATTTGATTTCTCATATTTCTTACTTTATTTTTTTTGATATATTTTATTACTTACTTTTATAATATATACATGTTTTCAAAACTATGACAGAATGTTATTACAAGGTGCATTGGATCCAATTCTTCGTGCGACTCCGCCACTGAAGAAGAAGAAGAACACGTTTTGTTCTTCTTCTCTTTCTCTGTTTGGTCATATCAATAGTAATTCTATCAGTAGAAGAAGCACGGAGACGAATTTGATGGCTTCGAATAATAATAATTATAATAATAATAATAATAATAAAAATAATAATAGTCATAGAACCGACAATTATCTACGCCACATGGAATCAATGAAGATTCTTCCATCTGGTGCTGGTCGCATTCCTCACTTGAATGCCGTCATTCTTGGTGAATCTCTCGCTACTGAAGAAGATGATTTTGTGCTACCTAGCGAACAATTCGCTAATCAAGCAAATGTTCAATCTCCAGAACAGGTTTTTTTTTTTTTTTTCCCAGGGTTTTTGTGGATTTTGACTAAGTTTCAATTGAACTAGGAAGAAATTATTTTTTTTTTTTTTGACTAAAGTGTTTCATTTATTATATGCTGAATTATTATTATTTTTTTAAAATTTAAGTTTTGTTTACTGCATGGCTTATTTTTGTGATCTATTTATCAGTATTTGGAGATGTATAAGAGATCTATCGAGGATCCTGCTGGATTTTGGTCTGAAATTGCATCACAGTTTTATTGGAAACAAAAATGGGGTCATCAAGTTGTTCATGAAAATTTTGACGTCACCAAAGGAAATATTAAGATTGAGGTGAATTATTTATTTATTTATTTATTATCTATTTAACTGTGCCATTTGGATCTCCATTTAGTGAAGTGTTTGTTCAAGAGATGAGTGGTTGAAGTTGAATCTTTTGTGTCTCTGTGTGTGTTCATTTGATGCATTATTGCTTTCAGTGGTTCAAGGGTGGAATCACAAACATATGTTATAATTGCTTGGATAGAAATGTGGAAGCTGGACTTGGTGACAAAGTAGCTCTTTACTGGGAAGGGAATGAACTTGATGTTGATGCTACTTTAACATACACTCAGCTTCTTCATCAAGTTTGTCAGGTTGGTTTTGATTTTTTACTTTTCTCATACAAATAGGATATTTAAACTGATATTTCTCAAATTTGGGTGTTTGAATTCAATTTTTGTTTAATAGATGGAAAAACATTCATCGCAATTGGAAGAATGATTGGGGATGTATAGTATATATTTTTCTTTCTTTTTTTTTCTTTTCAGGTTGCAAACTACCTGAAAGATATCGGTGTCAAAAAGGGTGATGCTGTGATTATTTATTTGCCCATGCTCATGGAGCTTCCTATCACAATGCTTGCATGCGCCCGCATTGGTGCTGTTCATTCGGTAACAAACAAAAACATTTGTCCTTGTCAAGTATTTTCGTATTTAGTCATGTTTTCAAAGTTATCAAATTGTTTGATTTGTTATGATTGACATTTGAGTTAATACTGTTTGCTTTTTCGATGTGCTTAGGTTGTATTTGCTGGTTTTTCTTCGGAATCTCTTTCACAGAGAATCATTGATTCTAAGCCAAAAGTTGTAATTACTTGTAATGCTGTTAAAAGGGGATCTAAGGTTATCTATCTGAAAGACATAGTTGATACTGCCATCAATGACGCAGCTCAAAATGGTGTCTCTATAGGTTAGAATGCCATTGCCTTGTTTATAGTTCCAGCACTATAATCTCTTCTCTTCAATTAACTGTGCAGTTCTATCATGTATTAAAATTCAAACATGTTGAACACATACACAAACACGCTAGAGAGAGATCAGGATAGCTAATAGCTAATATTCGTAACTTTGATTGATAAGTTTGAGAAAATGTCATATGATGAAAACCTGACATTTAGAACATTTAGGAAACAGTAAATACAATTTCTAATATTTTTTACTGGCTTCAAAAGTTGATATTGACTAATAAAGAGTTGGCTGGTATGTGATCGACCTTTTTCCTTGGTGGCTTTTGTCCAAAGTTATTGACTTCTTTCACTATGTAACAGATGTTCCCAACTGAAGTGAGCAATAAAATAACCTACAATGTTTGCGCATAAGTGTATGCCATAACCAGTTTCATCAGCAATACCTCATGTTACATTATTATTTTCTTTGACCTTTTCCTTTGCACTTTTTGTGTGTCTATGCAGATGTATGCCTAACTTATGAAAACACGCTTGCATTGACGAGGGAGGATACTAAATGGAAGGAAGGGCGAGATATATGGTGGCAGGTTAGTCTAATTTTTTTTCCCCCTGTGCATAAATACGCTGACCTGATCATCTAATTGTACTAGTTGTGTAAGTATAACACGAGTTCTGTCTTTTATACTTCTGTAAAATTCCTAGTTGCTGCACCTAATATGTCATCACCGATCATATAATTGTTTCGTCAAATTTCTTCAGCTATTTTGAACAGATAAATTAGTTTGATGAAAAGTTTACTCAAATCTTGAAATTCTGTTTACGGTGCTGGATATGTTTTGAATGTTTAGGTTGTTGCTTCTATGATTTTTTTTTTCTTTCCCTTTTTTGATATACTTCTGTTACTGCCTTACTGGTGTTGCAGGATGTCATTCCTCAATATCCAACTACTTGTCCAGTGGAGTGGCTTGATGCAGAGGATCCACTTTTTCTACTCTATACAAGTGGGAGTACTGGAAAACCTAAGGTATTTGCGTGCTATTATTTCTGTACTACCAGTACTAGGAGTTATGTTCCCCTTTTCTTCTTGATATCAGTCAAGGTTGCTTCTTTCTAATATCTAATATATGTTTCTATTAGGGCGTCCTCCATACAACTGGTGGTTATATGGTATACACTGCAACAACATTTAAGTATGCATTTGACTACAAGCCATCTGACATTTACTGGTATCCTTGAATGCTTATCTTACATCTTTTTTTGTCTTTGAAGTTTTCTAGATGAAAACTGGCTCAGTAGTCTTATTTAACTCCCTTATTCCATGACTACAGGTGTACAGCTGATTGTGGTTGGATTACTGGGCACAGCTATGTCACTTATGGACCCATGCTCAATGGTGCAACTGTTGTTCTGTACGAAGGGGTAATAAATTTTGACTTGAAACGTAGTGTAATCACTTATATAGAGATAGAACTAGACAAAGTGAATCCAATAAACTTTGTATTTGTGCAACCAAAAATAATAATTCAACTCTAGAATTTAAGAATACTAAAAAATGGTATGGCTATGTGATAAGAAGACCAATGGAAGCCATATCCAGAAGATTTGATCAAATTGATATTAGGTGAGGTAGAGGAAGGTCAAGAAAAACACTTAGATACTGGTCAAGAAAAGGACTTTAATCTAAATGGCCTCCCCAAAATCTTGGTTTTTGACATGATGACACTGTTTGATCCATGTAGCTGACTTAGTGCGAAAAAGGCTTTGATTGTTGATTCTTGTTGTTTAAGATTTGCTTAAGCGAAAATAATGAATTATACCGATTTGTACATAGAACTGTGAGAAATGATACTAACTATTTTTTTCCTCAGCTCATAGAATATTTACTGAACAGCCAGAAATAATATGATTTGTCACTCGATATTTTATCGACTAGCCACTTGGGATTACCTCAAAGTTGTTACTTGTAAGGATAGGGCAGGATTTGGGTACTGATTAAACTTACACCGCTTAAATGCCCTTTAAAGTGATTTACTTCATATATCAAGGGACTGTTGAATAGGTGATGTAAAGAATTTCATGGCCCCCGTTTGTAAGTGGTCAACAATTTATGCCTAGTCTGTTGGTTGTCTAGGTTATGGCTATTTACATCATGTTATTTTGATTCACTCAAGCCGAGTTTTGTAGATACACAGAAGTTGACCTGGCAACATATTTTAGAAACATGTATATATATATATATTGCTGGATTTTTTAATAAAATGTACTGTGATTTCCATCAACATCGTTCTATTAGTATGACATTTTGAGTTAATGGATAAAAAACTTATGAGTCAAGGAATTGTAAAGAAATACTTTGCTCTGAATCTGATGATACCATGAATTCAGGCTCCCAATTATCCTGATGCTGGACGTAGCTGGAACATTGTTGACAAATATAAAGTAACAATATTCTACACAGCCCCTACATTGGTGCGGTCCCTCATGCGTGATGGTGATGAGGTAAGATACCGCTTTTTTGAAAAATCATTTGTGATGGTGAACAAATGCTTTTTCCAATTTCAAATAAGTGAATTGTTATTGTATTTTAGTAGCATGAGATATCTTATTAGCATTGGATATGTATTTTTATTACTTGAATTTTGCACCATAAACTCAGTATTAGGCATTAAACCCAGGCATGGATTGATGCATCTTAGAAAGGAAAAAATGAAAGTAAAACATTGCAAAAGAATGTATACGATGTCAAACAGGATTGAAAGCATAATTAGCATGGTTTATGGCCCCTTAAGCTTTTCTTGACCCTTTGCTTCTACCCAACATATATGGTGCAGGCAGTAGGCACAAGAAATTTGATCTCATATTCTTCCTTTTCCCATTTGTGTTGCTTTTACAAATATGGAATCTTGAAGATATTCAGTATTCTTGGCAATAATCTCTCTTATTATTGTTTCCGTGTATTCTGTTGTGAATGAATGGATGCCGATAATATTTTATGTTTTTGTTTAAAGTTCATTGCTCTAAATCTTAATTGTCCAATAATTTATCTAAAGAAGTTTGAGGTCATCCTCATATAAGATTGATATCTTTGCATGTCTTAGAGGATGTAATTTCAATTTTATATACATTTATTGCATAAAATTGCAATCAGAATATCTTATCAAGTTATCATAAATTATGATATTTTCCAATGCAAGTGTTTAGAGTTTCATATGTTCTAGACTTCGTTATTGCTCATTCAAAAATAGTTATCCATGCAGCATGTTACCCGCTACTCGAGGAAATCTTTACGAGTCCTAGGAAGTGTTGGCGAGCCCATAAATCCAAGTGCATGGAGGTTATTATCTGTATTTTTTTATAGGCAATTTCGGCTTTAATTTTCCGATATCAAAGAACATTTTGATGCATAATTTGATCATTCTCTTTCAGATGGTTTTACAATGTAATTGGAGGTTCAAGATGCCCTATCTCTGACACTTGGTGGCAAACAGAAACTGGGGGCTTCATGGTATTTTAACTTCCGACAGTTATTTGTGTTCGATATGATTCATATGAAAGACACTGAACATGCATTATAGGTTCATTCCGTTAGTAACAGTATCACATATGCATAGATGAAGACGTGAAGTAGTAATAGAGAGTTGGGTTTTGTATAAAAGTTATGGCAAGCCTGCGCACGATTTTGTGCATCTCTGTCTTTGTGACTGAAATTCTTCACTGTCGCTCGCAGATAACTCCACTACCTGGCGCTTGGCCCCAGAAACCTGGTTCTGCTACTTTCCCTTTCTTTGGAGTTCAGGTCTGTTAAGCAAACCTTATTTGTTCAGTTTATAATATAGTGAATTTGTTTGTCATCTTTTTACTACTAGTTCACTATGCCAATTTCTCTGACAAATTTTATTGTTACTTTAGCCTGTCATAGTGGATGAGAAAGGTGTTGAGATAGATGGTGAGTGCAGTGGTTATTTGTGTGTTAAGAGATCATGGCCAGGGGCATTCAGAACTTTGTATGGTGATCATGAAAGATACGAAACAACATATTTCAAGCCCTTTGCTGGCTACTATTTCAGCGGTGATGGCTGCAGCAGGTTAGTGTTCCTAACATTTGATGCTCATAATATACAATCTAGGAAAATTATGTTAGAATCTTAGAATTTGAGTCTAGGCTTTGTAAATTATATTTTTGCAGCCTTACTTAAAAATAAAGGAAATACCAGAAAGAACTTGTAAAAATATGTTGGATAAACATGTTCCTATGCATTTGACTTTGTTTTAGGGATAAAGATGGATACTATTGGCTTACTGGAAGAGTTGACGATGTCATCAATGTCAGGTATTCTTTGAAATTCATAAGCTCTTTATACTGACCTGTCAGCCCTGCGATTTCATTCTTTATAGGTGCAAGCATGTAAATATGAATAGATATGTAGTTCCTTATGATGTTTAAATCTGATTGTCTTGTTATATGTAGTGGGCATCGCATCGGCACAGCTGAAGTGGAATCAGCTCTAGTTTCACACGCACAATGTGCTGAGGCAGCCGTTGTAGGTGTGGAGCACGAGGTATGACTTTTTAATGTTCTCTAACATATATGGTCAACACATTATTGCTGTCTGAAATCTGAATCAACTACCATTACTACCGTAGGTTAAAGGACAGAGTATATATGCTTTTGTTACTCTTGTGGACGGTGTTCCATACAGTGATGAACTGCGGAAGGAGCTCGTACTAACAGTTCGAAAACAGGTATATACTTAATCCTCTATATCTTATCCCACTATACATTTTTCCAAAATTATGTGCAATTGAGTCTGTGGTCACATCTGGATTCATTACTCACTACAGAAATTAAAGAAAAGAAAAATGAAAAAAAAAACTGAAAACATAGAACATGGGTCTGCTGTGCCTTAATAAATTCACAGGATCACTATTTTATTGAGCTATTAATCTTTATTTCCTTTTTTACTTTATTTTCCTAGAAAAAGAATCACATTTTGTTAGCATCATTAACAGAGTAATGAGTTATGTCAAGTGGTAGCATCAGATGAACTGATTGATCATGTATTATAGATCAATTTCTATGACTTCATTTATAACATATTTTTCACATTTTTTGTTTAACATTTCAGATAGGAGCTTTTGCTGCACCTGACAAAATCCATTGGGCACCTGGCCTCCCAAAAACAAGGAGTGGAAAGATAATGAGAAGAGTTCTAAGAAAAATTGCTTCTAGGCAGCTAGATGAACTTGGAGATACAAGTACCCTTGCAGAGCCAAATGTGGTCAACCAACTTATTGAACTTGCTGATTCATGAAGCCTCAAACTTTGTACTATACCAGAAAAATAGATCAATTACAGGCTCTGTAGTCAATGGGAATTGAGAGGACAGTTTTTAAATTATACATAAGTAGTCTGTATTTTTGGGAACAATGATGCCCATTTATGTGATAAATAAATAATTTAGTTTGAACTGAGCGAGAAAGTGATGGAAAATAAAGGAAAATGAGAGAAAATATTTGTTAAAATAACTTCGTTATTTAGTGGCTAATATCTCCCTCTTAAATATTTTGTGAAAATTTGAGAAATATTTATGATAATTTAGATAACTAATTCTAACTATTTGTTAGTTAATAACTAACTCTAGCCTAAAAGCAGAAGCTAAAGCGAACTTTAAAACATGCTATGTGAACACAATAGAAAAGAATAAGCAGTATAGCATACAATAGAAACGTAATTAAAATATGCACTTTACCATACATAGGGTAAGTTTCTTCCAATTTTCTACCAAAAATGCATCTCTTAGTGTCTCCCAAATTATGTCTTTATTTTCACCCTCAACTTTCTGTTATCAATTTTGAATTTGTATAAAAATAAATTGTTTAGAAAATTTATACAGACAAATTAGTTGGCAATATATTGTGTATACACTTAAATGTTGGTATATCCTGGACTACCCAGCAAATTTGTAAACCATTAACTTGATCATGGATAGTCCCATTTTTAGGGCCCAACTTTACCCACCTCCCATGTTTCTAAACAACTATAAATGTGTTTGAGAGTAAGAGGAACAAATTATTTTAGAGATAAGTAGTGAGTGTTAGCCACCACGCCATTGTTGTTTGTTTGATATATGTTAAAATTACATTCACGGGTAGGGTTGTGCATGGTTGATTTTTTTAAAAACTTAAACCATATCCATTTTAAAACCAATATATAGATTTGAATTTATAACCAAATCCATTATTTGGTTTAAAATCGATTATAAAATCAATTGTAAAATTGGTTATGATTAAATAACCAGTTTTGAAAATTTTAATTTTAAATCGGTTAAAATTTGATTATTTTTTAAAAGATTATTTATTCATAGTTTAAAAATCGGTTATTTAAAAAAATTGATTTTTTCGATAATTTTTTTTAAAATTTGTCTCATCAAATTTTTTGAGAAAAAATTCAATTTAAAATTTTTTTTAAAAAAAAAGTTTTTTTTTATTTTATTTTTTTTCGATATTTTTTTGAAAAAAATAAATTTCAAATTTTTTTCAAAAAATAAAATCTCAAAATTAACAAAATATTGGTAGTGGATAAAAACCGGTTAAAAACCAAATCCAAATATAAAACATAAGTGGTTATCCAACCGGTTTAAAAATAACCGAATTATAACCATATATTTTAAACCAGATTTTTAAAATGGATTTGAATTCGATTTTAGATTTGGGCCTTATAACCGAATTTTTTTACACAACCCTATTCACGGGGTATGCTTAAATGATTCACACCTCGTTTCAGTTTTTTAACCCACCACTATTTTATTAGGGAAATTTCACTCGTCTCTTATGATGTTTGTTTAAATAACACATTCTTTTAAATAAAAATTACACTCACCTACACTGAATAATGTTTAGATTATTCATAGCTCATGCTATTTTTCTAATTATTGAAATGAAGAGTAACAACACACTTTTTTAACACATTTTTTTAAATAAAAATTACACTCACCTACACTGAATAATGTTTAGATTATTCATAGCTCATGCTATTTTTCTAATTATTGAAATGAAGAGTAACAACACACTTTTTTAACACATTTTTTAACATAATACACAAGTCCCACTAAATTATGCAGGTCCAGTATAAATTTGGTGGACCTATATGAATTTTAACATTATTCTATTGGAATTATTTCCAACCCTCAAAGTTACTTCAAAAGTATACCTCTAGAAAAAAAATAAAGATTGTTTTTGTCTAAACACAAGATTTAATGATCATGCATTCTCGTTATAAATAGTTTTACACTCACAATCAACCATACATGGTTATTTATGGTTATTTGTTGAGGACAATTATAAATTTTAATGAGATAATAAAATCAAAAGTTCATATATTTTCTCCTAAAAACATCCTAACTTTAGTGCAAAACCGACAATGCACCGTCTATTTTCTCCGAGAAATATGCTAACCGTAATACCTATTAGTAAATTTTACAAACATTTTGGGTAGATTTGCACCTAAATTCTCGGTGAAGTATGGTGCACCACTAATAAACCTTAACATGTATGTACACATAATTCAAAATATAATTCGAAAGATCTTTATACTATCACAAATATATATCAGAGTTTAATGATGATAAAATATGAGTGCTACACTGACAGTAAATACAAATAATTAACTATATAATCATTTTATAATGATAGTTCATATCATGTGATGAGATATAAAATCAACAATTATTATTGTCCATAAGTGTAAAACTAGTGCTACACTGACAGTAAATACAAATAATTAATTATATAATTATTATATAATGATAGTTCATATCATGTGATGAGATATAAAATCAACAATTATTATTGTCCATAAGTGTAAAAGTAGTTATACACTTGAAGATGCACCTTCTATTATATATCCATATAATGTACAACAAGCTTTTCATAAAATATGAAAATAAAAAAAAAAAAA
>JBBPBS010001064.1:1216244-1244062 GCA_037974835.1 Cicer judaicum | reverse complement strand
AAAAAAAAAAAACAGAAAAAACTAATGATAGTTACAAACCCAAAAATACACCGTATCTATATATAAACACTCAGTTGATAAACAAATTGTCCCTAAATATAAGCCCCTAATTAATAACACTAATTATCTTATATGAAAAGTTAAAATTAACTATATACATATATAAAGAGTACTTTTAAATACATCAACACATAAAATGACACATTAACTACACTATTTACTTTCTTAATGAGAGTGAAATATGTAATAGGAGCTTATATTTAGTGGAGGGAGTAGAATTTAGGAGGCAGTGGCAAATAAAAGTGAAAAAGAATACAAATGCGATATAACAACAAAGGACCGAGTCTCAGTGCCATAAACTAAAATCCAAGTAATGTGTACTTTGGTGATAGTCATTCATCCAATCCAACTATCCAAAACAAACAAAAATCAATGAAAAGCACTAGAATAACACATGCTTAATCAGAATCCTCGTACACTCCATCATCATCAGACAACTCATCAAATGATCTTATGTCAAGCTGGTAGCGTAGCATACCTCCAATACCACCAAACCCTCTGCAAAACTGTGACCCTTCTTGAGATTTGTTGGTCACAAATTCCAGTGAGCATCCGAATCGCTTATACTCGTTCGCAAACCACTCAAGTAGTGGCATCTTCTCCTGAATCTCTAACTCGGCTGAGGTGGCTGCATCGCGGAAGTTGCTTTGATTACCTTCTTGTTCCTTGTTCATGTGCTTTATGACAATCTCACCGGTGGTAGCATTTTTCAGCACATATCTATTAATATCCAAATTCTCCCATACAATGAGTGTTTCAACAGCTCCCATCTCCAGTGCCTTCAATGTGTCATCAACCCCATAAACATATTTACCGGTTTCTTGACTTATCTCTTCAAAATATTTTCCTATCAAGCGCTTCTCTTGTATGAACTTCACATTAGATAGAATCTCTGCTGATAATTCAATTGCTTGATTAAAGCCATTTTCCCCACCATAGGAAACATCAACCACGTTCAATATCTTTGCTTGCAAACGGGGATCGAACATATCTGACTGACTCAGCTCGGTCTTGAAGTCTGCTGAACCGGCAAGTATGAGTCCGGCAACATTAGGCTGACTAGTGGCAGGGTTGATGAAAAACTGAGTAGCAAGCTCTGCGGTCTTCCTAACATAATTGTGCCGTTTTTCCATGCGAAGACGAGCAAAACGCAAAGCTGACTGCCCTCCTCTACCGTGTTTCTTTGGCAGATCAACGGTAAATTTATGAAGCACCTCACGAGTATTTCCACTTAAAGTCCCGAAAAGGGTTCCATTTCCATCCATAACAATAAAACCAAACTTGTCATCAGATTCTAGAAGTTCATTTAGAGCTTCTGTGTGAAATTTGTTATCGCAGAGATAAAGTGATGCATTGATTGGTTTGAAAGGTTCAAAATCAATTGTCACTTTCTTTTCCTTGCCATCGTCAGTGACAATGGTACCAGTATAAAGAACCAATCCATTTGGAGGAACCTTATTATATAGTTTCAACCTCTGTTGAGCAGAAGTTATAGCTCCCAGCACAGATTGTCGGTTTACCCTGCTCTTGATATTTGAAGCAGTACCAAATTCATCTCCCAACATCTTAGTTACACGAGATATTTGATCGCGCGGAGGCATAATCAGAGAAATCATGCTAGTACCATTACCTCTTGCAGCTTCCAGTGCTTTGATCAGCTTCTTGATCTTCCATATCTCGATATTCTTGTCTGATTCACCATCAGCCATTGTTTATGTAGACAGAAAGATTAGCCTACAAACAAACCATGCATATGAAAGGAAGTGAATATAGCAAGAGGCGGTTAATAATCAAGTGCCTACTCAAGGCATTTAGAGGCATAACAAACTGGTTGAAATGCATTTTCTCAAGATAAAACCTATTTTCAAATAGACCATGAGGATAGAAATTCAAAGAAAGTCCAAAAAGGAACCAAAAGCAACAGAAAAAATAATTTTTGAAAGGAAACATTTTAATGTCTGAGCCCGGGTTCGAACCGGGGACCTCTAGCGTGTGGGACTAGCGTGATAACCAACTACACCACCCAGACAATTCGTAGCAAATGCAAACATTACAAAGAGTTGTCAAATTTTGGATATAGCGCTGTAGTGCAGCGGGATTTGAACAAATCACATTTCTCTGTGATTCATAATTGATAACATTGATTACAAATTTAAAATTACAGAATATAATTGCAACACCAGCAAGCTGATATGATTTCATAATTGATAAAGAAAAAACTTATTTACAAAAGAGTGGTAAAACAACAAGAAGAACAATTGAAGCCTTTTGCCACCAGGTGGGGGTTGGCTATATGGATCAATAAACACCATAATTTCTTGTCATACACAAAATAACTCTAGTACCATGAGGAAATAAAACTAATTAAAAACATCAAAGAGACAAATAGATTTGATGTGAAGCAAAAAATGGAACTCCAAAAAGTATAGTATTGTCCAAATAGCAATCCCATTGGAAGACAAGTTCTCACTCAATCTCCAAATCAAAGATACAAACAATCAATTAACAGTTAGTATAGGAACTTAATAAGAATTAGTGTTACTTATAAAACTTTAAACCCATGAACCCAATCTCAATCAATCACCATTAATATTTCTCTCCCACACCCCCTCCTCCAACTTTTCATCTCAGAATCACTAAAATATTTCAGACCTAACTTCAGAATTATCATTCTCCTTAGAAAAAACAAATTAAAAAAGGTACAGTTTCAAGTCAAAGCACAGAAAATTAAATTAAAGTCAAATTGCAAAATATAAAGCAAGTTAGATCAGTCAAGTGAAAAACACACAGATTCACGTCCTTGCACTACTACTATTACCCAGAAACAAATCAAAACAAAAAAGAAAATGTAAACTTCACTTGCAACCAAACCAATAAATAAATTGATAAAGCGATGGAGAAAAAGATCTATCTCGCAACAGGATTGAATCGAATAGGAAATGTACCTGCGGCTAGGAGTGTGTGATGTGATGAATGGTAGGGACTAACTAGGGTTTTCGCCGGCGCTTCTGTTAGAACATATGAACACTCACGAAAGTGACCATTTCTAAAGAAATTTTTTGTTTTGTCTTCCGGATGATTAATAAATCTTGATTTGGTTTCTCCACCATTGGATTAGATGATGATTATAATAATAAAAATAATAATAACAAAAATAATAATAATAATAATAATACTTAATTTGAGGTAACATTTTAGTCTTTTATCTTTTTTTTTTTTCGAGTTGCAATTTTATTTTAATTTTAAGTGACGATTTGATATTTTATGTTTTAAAATTTCAATAATATTTTTATTTTTTTTATAAAAATTCAATAACATCATCAAATTTTTCAACCAAAATCCATAAAATTCATTATCATCTTCAATAAAATACAAATTTAATCAAATTTATATCTTAAATCTTGAAATAAACTCATATTTTCATTCTTTATTTGATGTTGTTGGAGATGAAAATATGAGTGTATTTGAATATTTGAGTTATAGATTTGATAAAATTTGCATTATATTGAAGATGATTATTCATTTAATGGATTTTGGTTGAAAATTTTGATGATTTTTTGAATTTTTGTTCAAAATATGATAACATTGCTAAATTTTAAAACATAAAGTATCAAATTGTCACTTAAAATTAAAATAAAGTACCAACTCGAAAAAAAAAATAAATAAATGACTAAAACGTTACCTGAAATTAAGTTAAGGGACCATAGATATAATTTAGCCTAGTAATAATAATAATAATATATTTTAACGAAGAGTATCTTTGTTTGAAGAAAAATAAGGGTTTTTTTAGTAAAAGTAAAATAAAATATAGTCTTTTAATTTAATTTTAAATAAAAATTTATTTAATTTTTTATTTAATGATTTAATTATATTATTATTATTATTTTTATCAAATTCGTAATTCAAATTTTTAAATAAACTTATATTTTTATTTCTAACAATTTCAAATAAATTTTTGAAGATTTATGTAGGAATTTGATTTAAAGAGCGACAAAAGAAAAAGATGTTATCTTATTATTTGAGGACCAAAATTGAAAATATGAGTTATTTATTGGTTAGATTTGATGTCGTTGAAAATTTTAATACGTAAATTTATTTAATATTTAAATTATAAATTAGATAAATATATGATTTTAAAAAAATTAAAAATAAATTTTATTTAGGTTGAGAAGTAATACTATGGAAATCAATATGTTATCTCTTTTAATATTTTTATAGAAAACAATTTAATATCCCTCATATTAAGAGAGAGACAGAGGCATAAACAAACATAAGCAAAATTGGTCCTACAAAAACAGAGATAAAAATCATATTTTTGATATTAAAAAATTTATTTTTATATCTCTAAAATTCAAGATATTAAATACGTTTTTAGTCAATATAAAATTTTAAATAAATTTTTAGATTTATTTTTTATATATAGAGTTTTTATAATATCATAAATATACATGATATATATATATATATATATATATTGTCTTAATAATAAAGATTAAAACTACATACATGAAAAGTTTTATAGAGATTATAAATTATATTTTTATTTTATAAAAATTAAAATTAAAATTTATAAAAATTAAAAACATATTTAATTTAAATATTTACAAAACTAAAGATAAAAAAAAACTACATAATTAAAAAAAAGCGTATATATAGCTACCAATCTATATTTAAGACTGAAAAATGTTGCCTCTTTTAAAAGTAGACTATAGCTTTGCTCAAAAAGGACTATACATTAAGGTTCATGAGTTGTGGTCGACAAGTGTTATGACTTATGATATTTCTAATTTATTTTAAAACATTGTGTGAATTACTTATCAACAAGGGTTTATGAGTTCGTTATTTGAATAAAAAAAGTGTTGCGAGTTATTTTCACTTTATGTGAATTTTGTTACAAAAATTAGCTAATGGTTTAGTAGTAGCTTAGCTTGGGCGACTCTTTTATGGCTAGTCCCAATATTTATTTTCAAGTTTTTATTTGCGTTGATCTATTAATTTAAAATAAAATTGTCACTTATGTTTTAAAAAATGCATTTTCTACTTTTGGTTAAATATTATTTTAATCAAAAAGGTAAATAAAAATTAAAATTAAAGTAGTTGGCTCAAACTATTGTTTTGAACTAATTTAACTTGATCTATGGTATTTTCTAAAATCATTCGATAATAAACATTAAACATTTTTGACCATTTATCTTTTAGAAACAAATATTTTAATTTAAAATTATATGCAAGTTTATTTAATATTTAAAAGAAAATTGTGATTGAATCAAAAGATTGTCAAAAATCATTAGTACGTTTTGGCAAAAGTTTAACACACTAACTCATACTCATATTCATCATGTACCATATCTTAAACACTTATAAAGAGAGGGAATTAGTAATAATTTAATAATTTACAGACTTTCGAGAATGCAATTTTATCAATCAATTAAATTATTATTAGTAATTATAATATTGACATTTGCAAGTTGATCTATAAATTACGGGCTACTCAAATCAATTTAATCGATCGTATTTTTCATTCTTTTAATTAATAAGATAATTCCGTAAATGGTTATCTTTCTCTTCTCTTAATAATAGTTGTTTGATCTAATAAGAACTGAAATTGTTCGATTATAAAACTTTAATTTTTAAAAATACAATTAAGCACAACAATTATAAGAGACACAACTCATACACAGAAAAATATAAACATAATAAACAATCTCAATGACTATTTGTTTGATCTTTTATTTTGTTTTAACAATATTTTTCATTCACAAATGTTTTTTTATTCATAAAAAATCACACTATTTCAAATACATTTTATATAGTTTTCAATTTTATACATAATTGATATTCAGACACAATTCTAGCACCGTATAAAATACATTTAATTTAAATGTGTTTGATTTTTTAGAAGAGCATGAATTGAATATCATTAGAAACGGTATAAAATATGTTTCAAATACGGTGTCTAATGTCAATTTTTATATCTAAAAAACTTTATATTATTTTATTTCTGTCATCTCAAATCCAGACACACCAAACCGGTTGGATCTACCATATCAGAATTTTGTGTGCAAATGTCAGTTGTTTTTTAATGCAACTTGTTGATTGGGTATTGACATATTCGTATACAGCTTGGTAGTTAAGATAGTGGTTAAAAAGAGGGAAAACATATATTGCTTACATCATTCCTATAAGATGGAGAATTTAGAGCACGAACTTCAACTCAATATCAATTTATTAAATAGGATCTATTCTGTTACATTATTTTGAAATAATTTATTTTTTTTACTTCAACCGTGAACTCAACATGTTTCATTTAAATAAATTTTATTATGCACATCACTCTAAATCAACTCATTCTTTTTTTATTATTTAATTTTTAAAAAATTATATTATATCTCATAACTTTAATTTATACATTAATATTTTATTTATATTTAATTTTATTATAATTTAAAATATTAATTTAAATATTCCAATTAATATTATTATACATTATTTTAATTTAAAATAAAAAAAAATTAATTTAAAAAGAAGTTAACATCTATACATTATTTTTATTATTATTAATAAATTAAAAAAAGTTAACGGCTATAAATTAATAAAAAAAGCATAAATTTATTATTATTAATAAAAGGTAGCGGTTATAATTTTATTATTATTAAATTGTAAAAATACCATTCCTTCCAAGTACCGTGATGACTTAACTTCCAGTTTTTTGTGGTTTACTGTTGGAGTTGTGTCAAGTTGTCGTCACGGTGCTGAAAGGAACGGTGCTTCAATTATAACTGCTACCTTTTATTAATTTATTAATAATAATAAATTTATCCTTTTTTATTAATTTATAACAATTAACTTATTTTTATTTTATTAAATAATAATAATTTTATAACTATTAGCTTTTTTTTAGTTAATTACCACGGTTAGCCTTTTTTTTTATTTGCTTTAATTTACGATTGTTAGCTCATTAATAGGAACAATTGTTACTCATACTTTTTTTTTGACAACTTTTGTTACAAAATTTTATTTAAGTTTTTATTAAAGATATTTTTTTGTTTATTTTTTCATCTTATCATTTCAAACAAGAATTAAACCGTAAAAAAAGAACGAATTAATTCAGAGTGATGTGACATAGTAAAACCTATTTATATGAATTATGTTGAGTTCCCCGTTGAAGCAAAAAAAGATGAGTTGTTTCAAGATGATGTGACACATTAGACCCCATCTAATAAACTTATGTTGAGTTCACCGTTGGAGATGCTCCACAAAAAATTGAAAGTTATAGACGGACTCATTTGACTACCGTTGGAGATGCTTTTAGAAACAAGCAGACCGAGTGCAATTCAGTAATAATGAAAGAGGAAATACAATATGTGAAAAGACAAAAATCTTGGGGACAAACAAACTTTAATAATATCTAACTTATAAAGATTGTCATATTCTCCTTTACTCTTTTCAATGATTGGTGATCTAATTTCAAACTTGTTTTGCTTATTTCATTTACTTCTCTCGCCACATTTCAAATTACCGGCTAATTGAGCTCACGACAAAATCTACAATTATTCACATTTGCTAATAAAAGTCATTTTGTTATTGACTTGTCTATCCATCATTTTACGAAATTATTGTACTTTTTTTTTTCTTCCAACGGACGAAATTACTATATCTTACGACAACAAAAAACAACAGCTTCAGTTAAAATAAGTATTCATGTTGTTTTGTGGTACAGCAAAAAATGACTAAATGACATTAATTTCCTTTCCTTCAAAATCTCTAATTCCATCTCCGGTTGTTCCTTCACAGATATCCTGTACAATTTGGAAAGGGATTTCTAACCTGATTCTTGAGGGCCAAAATTGTGGACATATACAGAGGAAAAAATTGCAGAAAAATAATGATGGAAAATGATGAGGCATTTTAATATGGCAGTGCACCACAGTTGCTATACAAACCTCGTAAACTTACAACAAATGATACATTACAGGTACTGTCAGGAAAAGACAAGGTGCCTCGTCAACTCTTGAATCTGCATGTTGAAAGCCGCGGTAGTTAAAGACTAATCTAACATGTTCATGCAGTTATCAAGTCAGATTTGGAATATTTCGGTGAGCATCGGCGAATTCCCGTACTAGACGCTTTAAAACTCTCCCACCCTTCCCTTGCATATGTCCGAAATTGCTCTTCAATCCATCAGAGTTCTTGCTCTCAAGATAATCAGAGGCTGCATCAGCAAGGGCCTTGGACCAAAGGGGGACTAGGGTCTCTGCTTCTCCATGGTTTAGGTATTCCGCAGGAAGAGCCTGAACCTGAAAATTCAAAATGGTCAATCAAACTGAGCACAAGACAAACCCATATGATCACAATGCCCATAGCTCTAGGTCTCTAGAAGAAAACTTCAGAGTCAATTCAAGTCCAGTCAAACAAAGTCAATAAAACCTTAGTTACTAGGCATGAAGCAATTCATCCGCCCACTCCTAATCAAAATATAAAATGTTACTCCGTTTCGTTTTGTTTGTTTTTCTTTATCATTTTTAAAGTTCAAAATAGTACTAACTATTTTGTCAAAATTGTCCCCGACTATTTATTGGAGATAGAGAAAGATGTGAAATGAGATAATAAATAGTTAAGGTATTATCGAAAAAAGACACATGATTCTACCAAAACTACGAAATTAATTGGTTTTCTTGGTATGTGTAGATAACTTTAAAAACGGAAATTAAAAAGAAACAGATGCAGTATATAATATGGTGGAAAATAAAACCATAACCGTCTTATGGTTCAAGGCTAAAAAAAACAGAGAATTTAGAAGAAAATCCAATCCTAACTGCCTGGTTCGATATAGAAAGAGTCAAACAAAATAGCAAAACTTAAATGCAACATAAGAATATTATATGCAGACAAAAAGGCGAAAAGGAGAGAGAGACCGCCGACTGTAGCCATCCATTAAGAGTTTGCCAGCAAAGTATAGGCTTCCATGATGTTCTTTCCGATAAAGTGCAAATTGCTGCCAATTGTTGCAGAATTGTTGCACACTTGTGAACCTATCATGTAAAACACAATACTTCTAGGTTATGGATCAATCAAAGCTAGCAGCCTCCATATATATCAGGCAAAAAGAACAATTAATATTGAAACAACATTGATAAAGCTAGGGAGTAGGGAGGAGCGGAGAAAGGAACATAAGAAAACTTAACCCTTAGCATATTTCCAAACTGACTAAAATAAAAAATGCGATTAAAAACCTATTTTTTCAAATGCAAGCTATTTTTTAGTCCTACTCTTGCTTTTGTGAATCACAGAAGTAATCCAAGAAATTACATTTTCCTACTCAATGAAATTATATGTTAAAGACCTATTTGTAAAAAGAAATAATGTAAAAACAGGGAAAATCTTGGTGGACAACAACGACTCATTTCTAAATAAAATGATTCAGAGGAAAAACAGTGAAGTCCAACAAGAGAACTAATTCTTAAAATAAATAAAGTAGCCAATATCATTCAAGCAGAATCAGAATCTGCATACTCTATCATTTCTCATTGCATTGCTTCTACTTCAGCACATAAACTTACATCTACTGGCTCTTGAAAATATTATAACAATTCATTTACAATGAGATACTTGCCCGTGACATTGCAGACACACCGAGTAGGGCATACACCACATTTGATACAAGTCCCTCACCGCTGTGGGATATGACATGAATGGCTGTGGTGTTGAACGACCCCTCAATACAATTCAAACATTCTAACAAAGAGACAAGGCCAACATCTAAGAAACCTGAAGAGTCAAAGAAATGAGAATCAACCACATGTAATAATAAGTATAAAAATGAGATTTAAATATGCACCATCGAAAAATATGATATCTGTTGTAAGTATTATATATCTAATTCAATAAAACTTGAGTAGAAATGTCAAACTAAGATTAAGCACGTGTATATAAGAAGCCAATTACAAAGTCAAATATTCACTGTTAAATATTATATTAGAATGTAAATAATATATATAGGCTGTAAATATAAGTATTCTGGCCCGTTAGCATTACTGTAAATTAGGGTTATTTAACACCCTGTGTCTATATAAAGAGATTCCGCTGTGTAGTTGAAACACACGAGTTATTCCATATATGTCTCTCAATATTCTTTATATTTAACATGGTATCAGAGCCAACTGAGAGACAAACCCTAATCGTCAACTACCCGGTCGACCCACTGTCTCCGGTGAATATTTTTTTTTTCTTCGGCAAACCGTGTTCTCAACTCCGGTTTCCCCCCTCTGCCGTTGAACCGCTGATTCCTCAATTTTTGTTCAGTCGTTCACGCTTTATCGTCGCTGCCGTCACTGTTTCTGATGAGATTTTTCGACGAACGACCACTCCATCAGCGCCGAACACCCCAGATCGGCCAAACCCTTCCGCCGCGCCTCCAAAATCAGCCTCACGCGCCGCTGTACATCCCGCGCGTGGATCTCACGCGCCGCCCACTTCCACCGCACGTGACGGCGCGTTCGGCAGCTGTTCACGGTGCTTTTTCTGCCACAGCACTCGCCTCGGCCTCCTGCTTCCATATCTGCCCCCAGTTTTCAGTTTCGAGTTACGGATATACGACTTCCAGTTCAAACAGCCCCTGTTTTCCTGTTTCCGACGAGTTTTCTGACAACCTTTGCTGACCATGACATCTCAGTCTGAAACCAGGAGTATCTTCACCAACTACATCACTTCTCCTCTCTCAATTGAAAAACTGAATGGATCAAATTATGATAGTTGGGCTGCCGACATCAAACTTTGGCTACGTGGTCAAGGTTACGAGGATCACCTCACCCAAAACCCTGAAAAGGTGGGTGTGACTGAATCATCCAAATGGAGCCAAATTGATGCTCAGTTGTGTAGTGTCATTAAGTCTACACTTCATCCAGATATTAAACCGATTTTCCGTCCGCATATCACGTGTGAACCGGTTTGGAGTCAAGCAAAGGTACTCTATACTAACGACACACAACGTCTCTATGGAGTTTGTCACCGCTTGTTGAACATCATTACTCCGAAGTCACTCGATGGCTCTATTTCTGCATATCTTGGCACCGTTCATAGTGCACTTCATGACTTTAATGAGCTACTCCCTCCTGCTGCAAGTAATCCAGTTGAACATAAGAAGGAGTTGGATCAACGCAACACCTTCTTCATGCTTCTTGCACTCTATGGCCTACCCCAGGAGTACTCTGCAACTCGTGATCAAATTTTGGGGTCTGTTACTGTTCCGGATATGTCTACTACTTCAGCGATCCTCCTTCGAGTACCAGCAAAACATCCAGTTGAGCAGTCTATTACTTCAGTTCCGGGTGACACTGCTGCCCTTGCATCTCAGGGACATAATCAACAACATTCTCGTGGAGGACCATCCAGCTCTAAGCCTCATCCCAAGTGTGAGCATTGTCATCGGCTTGGACACACTATTGATCGCTGCTGGAAGTTGCATGGCAAGCCTTCGCCTTCGATAAATGCAACTCAGCTTGATCCTTCTGCCACTATTCAGACTACACCATCTCCACAAGGCTCCCTGGCAAACTATGAAGATTTTCTCCGATGGGTTCAAAGTCATCGAAACTCTAGTTCTCCTACTTTGGTTGCACACACTGGTAACTCATCTGTTTACCTCTCTCATTCATCTTCTCTCGACCCTTGCGTTCTTGATTCTGGTGCGTCTGATCATGTTACTGGTAATAAAGGTCTCTTTTCGTCACTTTCTACATCTGATTTTTTACCTACTATAACTTCTGCCAATGGTACTCAAACTCGATCTCAAGGAGTTGGCACTGTCCACATTCTCCCTTCTATCTCAGTTGCATCTGTTCTCTATGTACTTGGATGCCCCTTTAATTTACTTTCAGTTAGTCGATTGACTCGATCTCATAACTGTATTATTACTTTCACTAATGATAATGTACCTTACAGGACCGGAATTCGGGCAGGACGATTGGCGTCGGATGTGAGTCACAAGACCTCTATTACCTTTCTACAACATCCAAGACGTGCTCTGCCACAGAGTCCCCACATACTATCCATGCTCAGCTAGGACACCCAAGTCTTACCAAACTACAAAAACTGGTGCCTAGTTTATCTAAGTTATCTACTTTACATTGTGAGTCGTGTCAGTTAGGGAAACACACCCGTAGTAATTTTCCCGATCGAGTCAATAAAAGAGTATCCTCTCCTTTTGCTTTAGTTCACTCTGATGTTTGGGGTCCCTCTCGTACTGTGTCTACTTTAGAGTCTAAGTATTTTGTTACTTTTATTGATGATTATTCTCGTTGTACGTGGTTATTTTTAATGAAAAATAGAACTGAATTGTTTTCCATTTTTGAGCAATTTTATAAAGAAATTAAAACCCAATTTGGAGTTTCCATTCGTACCTTAAGAAGTGATAATGCTCGAGAATATTTGTCTCATCAATTTCAAAATTTTATGGCTTCCAACGGTATTTTACACCAAACCTCATGTCCTCATACACCTCAGCAAAATGGGGTAGCCAAACGAAAAAATCAGCATCTCATTGAAACCACACGAACCTTACTTCTCCATGGAAATGTTCCATTCCGATTTTGGGGGGATGCAGTCTTAACGGCGTACTACCTTATTAACCGTATGCCATCTTCTGTCCTTGATGACAATATCCCCCATTCGGTCCTTTTTCCCGATACCCCTCTTCACCCATTACCACCTCGTGTCTTTGGGTCCACGTGTTTTGTTCACAATTTATCCCCCGGTTTGGACAAATTGTCAGCTCGGTCACTCAAGTGTGTCTTTCTCGGTTATCATCGGTCTCAAAAAGGCTACCATTGTTATTCTCCCACACTACACCGCTACGTTACATCAGCTGATGTTACCTTTTTCGAGTTTGTACAATATTTTAAACCTACCCATATAGCTACTAAGCCCTATCAAAACATTAATCCCGAACCTCCTCAAGTAGCTACTGAGCCCTATCAGGACATTAATCCCGAACCTCCTCAAATAGTTATCCCTCTCCCACCCACTCAGATTCCTATAGAACCTGCCGAGTCTACCCCCCAACCTCCACGACCACTACAAACATATCAACGTTGTCGTTTATCCTCGGTTGTGCCTGTTCCTGCTCCCATTACAGACTCTCCTCCGACGCCACCTCCGGATCCAGCCTTGCTACCTGAGCCTTACCTTCCTATTGCTATTCGTAAGGATATTCGCACCACCCGTAATCCATCTCCTCATTATATTGATTTGTGTTATCATCGTCTTTCACCTTTACATTACACTTGCTTGTCCTCCTTGTCTTCTGTTTCTATTCCTAAAACTACAGGTGAAGCATTATCCCACCCTGAGTGGAGGCAAGCAATGCTTGATGAGATGTGTGCTCAACAAGGCAGTGGTACTTGGGAATTGGTACCTCTACCTCATGGGAAGTCAGTAGTTGGGTGTCGTTGGATTTATACAGTGAAGGTTGGTCCTGATGGTAAGGTTGATCGATTTAAGGCTCGTTTGGTAGCAAAGGGATATACTCAGATTTTTGGGTTGGGTTACAGTGATACATTCTCACCGATTGCCAAAATGGCATCTGTCAGGCTATTTTTCTCCATTGCAGCAATTAGACATTGGCCCCTCCATCAGCTTGACATTAAAAATGCTTTCTTGCACGGTGATCTTGCCGAGGAGGTGTATATGGAGCAACCAACTGGATTTGTTGCTCAGGGGGAGTCTTCTAACATGGTTTGTCGGCTACACAGGTCCCGTTATGGTCTTAAACAGTCTCCTAGAGCTTGGTTTGGCAGATTCAGCTCGGTAGTACAAGAATTTGGTATGATCCGCAGTGAAGCCGATCACTCTGTATTTTATCATCACTCAGTTCAAGGGTGCATCTATCTTATTGTTTACGTGGATGACATTGTTATAACTGGTAGTGATCAGCAAGGAATACTCCAGTTAAAACAATATCTCTCAAATAAATTTCAGACTAAAGAGCTTGGTAAACTTCATTATTTTCTGGGTATTGAAGTAGCTCAATCCAAGGATGGTCTTATAATTTCACAAAGAAAATATGCCATGGATATTCTTGAAGAAACTGGCCTACTAAATGCCAAGTCAGTTGATACTCCTATGGATCCAAATGTCAAACTCCTACCCAATCAGGGGGAGCCTCTATCAGATTCAGGAAGATATAGGAGATTGGTTGGAAAATTAAACTATCTCACAGTCACTCGTCCTGACATTTCCTTTGTTGTCAGTGTGATAAGTCAGTTCTTAAATTCTCCTTGCCAAGAACATATGGATGCTGTAATCCGAATTCTTAAATACATCAAAAGTGCACCTGGAAAAGGTCTCATTTATGAAGATAGAGGACATACTCAGATAATTGGCTACTCAGATGCTGATTGGGCAGACTCACCCATAGATAGACGATCAACTTCCGGGTATTGTGTACTCATAGGAGGAAATTTAATATCTTGGAAGAGTAAGAAACAAAATGTTGTTGCAAGATCCAGCGCTGAGGCAGAATACAGGGCCATGACACTAGTAACATGTGAACTCATCTGGCTGAAACAGTTACTGAAAGAACTTCAATTTGAAGAGACCAGCACAATGACACTAATATGTGATAATCAAGCTGCATTGCACATTGCCTCGAATCCTTTTTTTCATGAAAGGACCAAGCATATTGAGATTGACTGCCATTTTGTTAGAGAAAAGATTGAATTAGGTGACATCATCACCAGCTTTGTCAAATCCAATGATCAGTTAGCAGATGTGTTTACAAAGTCATTGCAAGGTCCTAGAATTAGTTATATATGTAACAAGCTAGGTGCATTTGATTTATATGCTCCAGCTTGAGGGGGAGTGTTAAATATTATATTAGAATGTAAATAATATATATGGGCTGTAAATATAAGTATTCTGACCCGTTAGCATTACTGTAAATTAGGGTTATTTAATACCCTGTGTCTATATAAAGAGATTCCGCTGTGTAGTTGAAACACACGGGTTATTCCATATATGTCTCTCAATACTCTTTATATTTAACATTAACAAATTCAGTAGAATGCTACGACTTAAACCTAAAATTGGTTTAGATTACATGATTTCACATACGGGTCATGATGTGTTATTCATTTTTGTAGATTTTAATAATTTAATTTCATATCCATTCTCCTTCCAAGAAGAAGGGATTTAATTTTAAATTTTGTAACTTAAAATTGTGAATTTCTCAAGAAGATATGCAACTAAACTCACAATTGAGAATTACTTATATAATAACAAAAAGCAATATAGACTTTTCTTACAGGACAAATATGACATAGCAGCTAGAGCAGCACCACGGTGCATGGCTGTACAGCATATAGCTGCTTTTTGGATAGAAACTTCAAGAAGAGAACCAGAAGCTGAAAGGGCACCCTGTGATATCATCAAACTGGTAAATATAGACTTCATTTTGACTGAAGCAAATAAATCAGACCAAAATATTAATAAAAAAAAAACTCACAACTAGATTCTTCAACCTCACTTTAAATCTGGGCCCACACTCCAACAAAAAAGAAAAACATTAAAAAATAAAGACCTTATTACAGGAGCGAATATATGTGGATGCAAAATTGGTGTAAGCCTCCACTAAGTCAGGTTCTTGGTCACATATGTAGGAAGAACTTAGAGCCATTACAGAAGTTGAATGAGTAAATCTTTCAAACAAGGTGACAAATAAAGGTCCATACTCCTCTCGATGACCAAATTCTTCAATGACAATGGAAGCTGAAAATATTAACTGAATTAGAAAGTAAGTAATGGTTTATTGCAACAACTCATAAGGTGCTGAATAACTTTATATGAATATGAAAACTAACACAAACTTCTGAATTTGTGTGTCTCTATATGATAACATAAACAAATGAAAAAAGTTACAAATCATATTAAGTAAAAAGCAAAATAATATCTTCATTAATGGAGTCTGCAAGATTTTCAAAAACAAAATATACAACAGAAATGCAGGCAACACATTCTCTTACACATGCTTTACAACACACGCCCTCCTATTAGTAGTTGTTGGTTGGTGTGGTATTTCAAACAATCTCATTTATTTTTGAACTGTTTCTTATAATTTAATCAACTTCATCCTGCCCCTTTACATAGTGCTAATCAGATCATAAATTTATTAGAAGGATTTACCATAAAGAAAAATGATAAAAACTAATTATCAACTTAAAATTATATGGACTACGTTTGAATCATTCAAACTAAAGCCAGTGCAAGGATCAAGAGTAGTTAAATCCTAAGCTTACTAACGTGTGAAAGTAAAGAGAGCCAAACAACTACCCTGACTTGATGAATGGGGAGGATTCTATCATGTACCAATTAGATTTTCTCTCAGAGTTTGAACTTTAGGCTTAACTCAATTCCAAAAGCTAGCCGAAAAGGTGAGAAATGCCCAATCATTAGAAAGACTACTTTGGTCCAACCTCTAGTCAATACACTCCCTCATGCCCAAGACCGAAAATCTAGAGTGTATACACATGCAGTTGGCCCACAATTCCCCTTCACACCTATTAGTAGTCGATATCTAGAGCGTGGACAAATACAGGTGGTCCAATAGCATATCAAAGAGAGGCTCTGATCTCACCTTGAGTAGTTTTATAAAAGTTAGTTCAAGACGTTAAAATAATTCAAGCTTTATAATAACTACTTTGTTTATATCTCTAGATGATGTGGGGCCTCAACAAATTTCATGAAAAATATATGCACAACTAAAAAGGAGCAGCCAGTTCAGCAATTTTCTCATAAGCCAATCCGTGGGAGGGTTTGACCCCACAGTTGCTTCACCACTATCAAGGATAAGATGCATATTTTACATTCTCAACATCCACATGACCTTTTACTAAGATTGGCAATTTAAACTTAAATTCAATTAAAAGATGAGTGGTATTGGTTGGGACTGTCCTACTAAAGCACAAGTGTGCCAAAACATGCAATAAATTGTTGTGTTTCCATATGATGTTTTCTTGATTGACAATCACAGAAAAAAGTCTATGAAAATACCAGCTAAAAGCGCACATTTTTATTTCCCACAATAATGTGCATGTACCAGTACTTTGCCAGAAGTCATTAAGATTTAACAACCAAAACAGTCAGGATAGTTCCAACAAACTCGGAATACAGGTAATCGAGTATTACATGAACACGAGATACCGAAGAAAACCCTACCAGTTCTTATATAGCACTCATGACTTTGGAACAAAACAAAATTTGTCGACAGCCAATCCAGCACTTTAGGCAGTAGGGTCACAAAATGCTGACCTGCATATTCAAAAATAAAATAATAATCTATTTCTCAGGATAAGAACTCATGAACTGTCATCAATGTGTCCAAGAAGAAAGCGAGTTAACCTGAAGATTGAATAGCTAGGGAAAGAGCTCGGCAAGCTGCTATCGATAAATTACCGCTCTCCATATGCTTGGAGGTAAATATTTTCTCCAAGATGGGCCAGAAAACCCTTAGCAGTAAAAGTATCAAGTCATCTGCAGCAGGTTCAGTTGCCACAGATATCGAAAGATGACTGAATATAGTTCCTATTCTGAATTAAAAGGATTGTCAATGAGAGAAGGGTCAGAAATCCGAATAAATGATATAAGGGTTGGAAATCTGAACATAATATTCACCATAATACCTGTGCAGTCCTCTAGACGCAGCAGTCAAACTTTGTGTATAAGAAGCAGGGTTCTGTTTATGAGAAAGGCCGTTTTCTGGATCAACCTGAAAAAAGTAGGATGAGATCAGCCAATTCAAAGAGCAAATTAAATCAAAAACGTACTGAAACAAGTGCATTCAGATATATATATATATATAATGGCAAAAGAAGTTGTTACAGATCAAGAAAAATAAAATATCCTACTGGAGCCAGGAATAGCTACAATTTCTACAAGTTATGAACAAACATTATGGAGAATCCAATTGTTCAGCTTCAAAAAAGCATCATAATTGTCCTGCTTAGAGTTGCTGCAACATCAATAACCTACTTTTTTAAGTATATGGCCAAAGTAATACTGCCTTTATACGACACCAGAAACAGAAAAATCTTCAGTTATAGGGAAACAATTAATTTATGCTTCTCTTAGGCCCAATTCAGGGTGGATTTTTGGTTTTATTATCTGAAATTTTCAAAAACTAAAATTCGTTTCAGTGTTGAGTTTTCTATAGTTTTCAATTTTCAGTTCTAAGTTGAATTCAGTTTTTTAATTTTTTTTTAATTAAATCACTCTTTTACCCCGTCTCATTGTGAATTCACTGAATATCAAAAAAATGTGACTTACAAATGAAAAAAAATCAATTTTTTTTAATCAAAATAATTGTTGGAAGTAGGTGGTCGGTGTGGTTGCAGTTGTCAGAAGTAGGTGGTTGGAGTGTGACTGACTGTGGTTAGAGTATGACTGAAGGTGGTGGAGGTCAAAGGTTGTTGGAAGTAGGTGGTGGTGGTCAGAGATGGTGGTTGGTGGTTGTCGGAAGTAGGTGTTGGTGGTTGGAAATGGTGGTCGGCGGTTGTTGGAGTGGTGTTGACGTCAAATAAAACAAGAATTATAAAATCTATTTTTTTTTTGTTAAGTTTTAGGGAAAAAAATATTACGAAATTAAGTAGCAACTCAGCCCCAATTTCCCCGAACAGAGTTTGATTTTGAAAATTGATTTTCAAAACTATAAAAACTAAAAACTCCCAATCACCCCAAAACGGACCCTTAGGAAACAAAAATAAATTTTTGTTCTTTATAATATAGAAGCACTTCATAAAAAACCAATTCTTACAGAAAATGCATAGCAAAGACAAATATATGAAATAGCATATATTCTGGAAATTGAGACAACAAAGACAGTCTAGTTACCGAAACATGAAATAGATGGACTTATTGTCATCATATATAACAACAAATGAAGCAAGAAAGCAAATCATGAATCTACCTTAATCCATTTTAGCACCTTGGCCATTCTATCTTTCTAGTCTCTAGAGAGAAAATATTATTTAGAGAAATAGCATATATACTAGAAATTGAGACAAGAAAAGCAGTCTAGTTTCCGAAACATGAAATCGATGGACTCATTGTCATCATATAATAACAAGTGAAGCAAGAAAGCAAGTCATGAATCTACTTTATTCATTAGCACCATGGCCATTCTATCTCTAGTGGGAAAAATATTTTTTAGAGAACAGAATTATAAATAGCCAGTAAATTTTAAACACTAAATTATAAGAATCAAATGTAAAATTGTCTTCTTATCTTCACATAAAATTAACATACAGCGATTTTTTATTTCATTGTCTAAGTAAAACCAAGTACAGGGGAATCGGTGCAGAACACTGATAAAATACAATTGAAAGAACCAGAAAGCATCAAAGAATATAAAACAAAGACAGTGTGCAGGATGGGAAAAAGAAGGCTCACGAGTTTCCCAATAGCTTCATAGCTAGAGGAGAGCAATTTAGCCAATAAGTTGCTCTTCAATTCAAGATTAGGAACAGAACCAAGGACCAGACTTATTGCATGCATAACTTCTTCTTCATCTTCCAAAGATAAATGCCACTTCTCTAACCCCTACAAGAAAAGACAACTTATTGAGAAAGGAATCAGACTGATCAGGAAAATAGAGAATATTCAGTAAGAGCAAATCCATTCCATTTAAATTAACATGCTGAGGATTTTTGGCCACAGTGTAACATGGAAAAAGGGCACAGGAGTCGACAGTCAACAAGTATCAACGTTGTAGAGAGATGAATTATCTCAACAGAAATTCCCGCACAGAGCATCACACAACTGCACACATAATATTATCATTCAGGAATGTATTCTGCTGTAAGCAGAGAGTAACTACCTCTCCTATCCACATTAAGATTTCCAGATTTGAAGGTTCATATATTACTACGGAAGCATCTTCGCAGACTTTACGCAGGGCAGATGCACAAGCATTTGAAGAAAGAGGTTCAGAAATCCCAATAGCAAGGAATAATCTGAAAGAAGAAAGGTTGCAGCCCAACATGAGTCGTGGATTTCAGAGAATTGTCCATCAGCAATAAGTAAATTAAGTTCAACACAGCTATCTTTAGGTTTAGCTGAACAAAATTAAATATGATCAGAAATGGCTATCAAACATAAATGATCTTAAGGTAGTTCAAAATAATAAAATGAGATGCGAGACCAGATAGTCCATTAGTTTTGAATACCACAGGAAAATGGGTTCTTTTAGTACTCACAGCAAGGGTCTAAAATTTTCCTTAAAAGCGGACATCCACTTGGAATAAGAACCAATAGCGTCCGCAAGAGATCTGTATACCTGAAACAAAAGTAAACTTTTAAATGTCAAGAAAATAGAACAAACTGCTTAGAAACAAATGCTTCCAATGAAGAAAATGAGAGAAAGATCATATATAACTCACAATGCAAATGAAACCCTTTAAGCCATCAGAAGGCTTACTCGATAGCATGGTCACCAACTGCATGACTGCAGAGAAATCGAAACTTTGGCCATCCTGTATGATTACATCGGCAGCCTGGAGTAAAGCATGTGTTACCATAAATGATATGGGTATCGAATAAGTGCTCTATGATCTAAATTAAAAAGCGCATCAATGCATTAGCTTTCCAGTAAGCAATAATGTTAGAGTGGACAGTCCACTATTGCTGAGGTACATGCATAACGCTTTACTAGCAGCAATGAAAAATCATAGTACGAAGTTAGGAACTAATGTACAAATGCAAACATTGATAAAAGAAGGTAAGCACGTGCATTAATAAATAAATAAAATACGACAAACATTACTAAGTTTCTAACAAAAATGTAGAAATGGAGGAAGATATCGCCAATGAACATTTTTCATTACAAAAAAATCAACACAACCATACCTTCAAATCAAATATTTAAAGCTATGCCTCTATCAATATACAATGAAACAAAAGACTGTATCCATTATTAGAAGCATGCGCAAATGAATCATTCAGCACAGTAACAATAACAAAAACAATAATAATAAAAACAAACGTAGTGTTTTACTAGTTGGGGTTGGCTACATGGACCATATGACACCACAATATCCTATCATAAATCATGTCTAAGAACAAAAATATAAATCTTTCTTAATGTTTGGGCAACAGTCTTTTTCTTGGTCTACCTCTAACTATTTTACTACCCCATCAAATAAATCTTAAATTAACAAATATATGCAATACAAACTTCTTTCGTCTGCAAAGCATTTTACAATATCTCTCTACGAACTCTATTATACACCGTTTCCAAATTTACAAAAACTATCTGCTTGTTGGTTTATTCTTCCTATATCTGTCCATCAGATCATGTTTTTCATGATCAACCTCCTTGAAATGAAACCAAATTGATTTTCTATATTGTGTGAAATTCATATGATGATTCATGAACTTAATACCATTATAACTTGTATAATTTTGCATGTCACCATTGTTCTTATAGATCCATTCATCTGACATGAGTTTAGAATTTACCATGAGGGTGTTCTCTTAATATAATGGCAAAAATAATTTAAAATCTACTGAATATTCTTTGTGGCCACTCATTTACAAGTTCATTAATTATTAAAAAAATAACAACAATTTGAAACAAGGATAAGGCTAAAGAAGCATCCAAAAGACCTTCACATGGAATGGAATTAAGTATAACATTGCCAAGCCATCATTGAACATTTAACAGTAAATATTTTGATATGTAAAAACCATCGGTTTTGATGGTTTCCTCAAGTACTCCCTATCTCAAATCCATTATGCTCCTGATTTGCACAATGTACTTTATACCTGATTAATGATACTAACCCCAACTTTCAGGTTTAGTAGCAAGCAAGTCATATTTGTTTCAGTATAAAGATATTATCACCCGGCACCCGTCCCTTTGTTTCGGGCAAAATGCCAGCCCAAATACTATAATAAACAGGCTACTAAAGCTTCCTATGAAAGCAGCAAGTGGTACTCACAGCATTAAGAGCAAATAACTTGCTTTCAATTTCCTTCCAAGGAAGTGATAGATTCAGAGATGCGCACCCACCTATAGAGAGCTGCAAATACACCGATAATATCGAAAATATGAATTTGAGATTTCACTCACAAAATTGACATAATGCACTGACGATTATGATTAAAAATGTTTGACATATGCTAAGAAGAATGATCAACACATGTGAAAGTATACTATTGGGTCAGCTTTTCACTGTAAGCAAAACTCAAAAATTTCAAATTAAACTATGTGAACAATTTAGATCCAATCTCAATTTTATCTAGCCACTATCATTAGTATCCATTTATAATAACACAACATGATCAAACAGATAAACAATTAATTATTATCACAGATAACTAATACCAAAGTAATTATACTGTCATGAAAGGTGTAAAACAAAGACCTGGACATTAAGTCACAAAAGAAAAAATATATATATTAAACTTTCCAAAAGCACCTTTTGCATAAATATCGTAGATCCTAACAGATGACATATATCCACCAAAAGTTCTACTAGGTTCATTCTGAAATGCATAAGACCATCAGGCAAATCGACCACTCTGCTTTCATCATTGTATGTAGAATCATCCACCTGTTAAGCATCAGGGTAAAAATTTACTGTGAAGACATAGCTTTTAAATCTGTCGGAAATCTTAACAAGATTCATCACAAAATTAAATAGGAAAAAGAAAATCAACCACCAGAACTATGCACTAGAATAAAAGAAATGCTGAGTAGTGCACAGTTACAAACAAAAATGAATTCCACACTAAACATGTTTTAAAAGTAGTGGGTTGATGGGACAAATAATATAACAATTTTTTAACTGTGCATTGCATGATCTGTCCAGCCGATACAACATTCATTTGTGTATCTAACATAAAATGACTTATTGTTGAAAACTCAACTGCAACAATTCTAAAACAAATATCCAATATTCATCAAATCTGGGTTACTAATTAGAACAAATAACCAGTGGTAGTTTGGGAAAATTCTATTCACTCTGTTTTAATTAAAAAATGAACCAGTTTAAAGATTGCTTCGAAAACAGACTTTCTCATCAGCACCAACTTGTGTTCGATGGGAATAGCAATCACAAGGGACACAGGTTGATTGTAAGTACTTAGATCCTCTTCAACAATTTAATTGTTGAGAGCCTCACATACGATGAGATATAGTCTTAAAATATGTTTATAAGAGGAAGGCATCCCTCACCTTACATGCTAATTTCGTAAGGTTCAAGTTAGGTCTATCCCAAATTCTTAGATGGTATCAGAGCCTATCTAAGATTCATTGGGCCGCTTGCTATCAGGTCACCGACTATTGGGGCCACTTGGGTCACGCTTCAAATGTCCAGCCTTAGGTGTGAGGGAGTGTGTTGAGAGACCAGCATTGGATGACATATGGCCAGAAAATATATTTATAAGTGGGAGGCATCTCTCTCTTTATAAGCTGGTTTTATAAGGATTGAGTTAGGCCAACCTAAATTCTAAGAATAACTTATGTGAAATGGGTGCAAAAAACAATAAAGTCCCACAAACAAAGGAAAGAGAAACAACATTTACATAAATTGATGCCCAGACTGCAAAATGCAAATAGATTAAGAATAAACCTGAGAACGTAATAACAGTGAATCGAGTAATGCTGAGAACACGGGTAAAAAAATAGCTTCCACATGTTTTTTTTTGGCTCCATCTACATCAATGCCAAGTATATAGCTAGCAAGAGTGGACCTGTGACAAAAAGATAAAGCAACACAAAGATATCACACACATAAATTTGTACAAAATTGACAAGGGTATAGATAGGTAAACTATAACAAATTGTGAAGTGATGCTAAAATTGCATTACCAAAACTGTAGTGTTGAGTCTGCAATCTCCCAATCTTCACTTGGAAATGCCACGCAGCTGCTAGCATATTCAACAGTTTTATTTCAAACTGACCAAATCTATAATAATATGTTTTATGCAAGCAAGTTGATTAGAGATATGCAGAACTGAGACAAGATTAGAAAATGCCCTTTCAAATATGTGAATATGTCCGTGCAGGTTTCCAGATTGCAAATCTTAATCTCAATTATTAATCAAACATTTCTACCCTTTTATAGCTATGTAGATTTTAATGTGAGAGCATCTTAGGTCTACAAATTACAGCATGATTAGTTCAAATTTAATCATTATGTTGAATGGAACATTATCTAATAAATCTCTAAAATCCATGACTCCATGGAATGCAAAAATAAGCAGAAAAGACAACGGCTACGAAAAAAATCCAATAAATTAATGAGATATTACCTCAAGAGTGCATCTGCTAGTGCAAGGGCTTCTGCACTTGCTTCTACAATTAGAGATGGGGCCTAGCAAAGATTCAACCAATATGATGAGTTAAATAAGACATGTATGGCTTGCTCACAGGACAATGAAAATGTAAATAAATGATAGTAACATAGGTAATTGAGTAATTCTCATACATCAAACAGGCAACAACCAAAAAGGTATCCATAAAAAGGATTTTCAAAATTCTAAGGAACACAAATATACATTCAATACTTACAGCCTGCCCAATTTCTGACAACAAACATGCAAGGCCACCAATTACTTTCATGTCTCCCATATTAAGAGCTGGAAAAAGAAGTACTTCCTTCAGATAATGTACTCTGCATAACAAAATTTGGGGTACTCCCTAAAGAAAACCCAAATCAAAATCTCACAGAGATAGATCATAGAAAAGTACAATGTGTGTCAATTAAAAAAAAAATGCTAGTTCTATCTAGTAAAGTGCCTAAAAATTCATCCCATATCTTTCTAGAAAGTGCCTAAAAATTCATCCCATGTGACAAATTTAAGGACCTACCAAGAACAAAACCTAGTATATAACATCAAGTCTTGAACACAATTTAAAATCTGAGTATGAGAAAGTACATACATCAAGAACATAGTATAATAACTTTCTTAAACAATTACATACACGTTCAATTAAGCTAAATATATCAAAACACAGAGAGTTTAAAGGGTGTTCCATCAGAGTGGACAGCTATACCTCGTGTTTAGTCACAAGTTCAACAAGAACTTCGATGGCAAGATCAAATGATGAAGAATCCTACACAAAGAATGTGAATATGAATTAATCTTGAGTAGTAATTATTACTCCAATTTAAGAAACAAATACATGTAAACTGGATTACCTGCAACGAGTTAAATACAAAGTTTAGAAGTGGGTGAGCTGCCAACGTTCCTGGAGAAATCTCTGAGAAGCAACCTGCTCTAACCTAAACACAAGAAGGCCATACAAGGATAAAATAAAAAAGTACAGAAAAACTATAATGAAGCTTGGGATAGATGAATATTCATGTCATACATAAAACAAGAGAACCAGGCAGAAGATTTCTTTCCCAGCCAACAACCAGGGACAACCAGGCTAAAAATAATACAACTCTAAAAGTATGCACCATGGTGAAATTGCCAAAAAACAATACCCACCCAGCTCAATAAGCAGCGCAAAATTTTTCTGTTCCTTTCAATTTGTTGGACAGAACCATCAAAATTTACTTGAGATTGCCGCAGCAAGAACTCGAGGACCATAGGTGTATGAGAGAGAAGCTGTAAAACAGAAGTGTGTGTGTCAAGTCCTGGTAAGAGAGAAAGGACGTACAAAAACCCAGCACATAGAGGAATATATCCAAAGCAAAATTTCCTAAACCTCTTGGGTATAGTGGACTTTGTGTAACGAATCAATTTTAGAATCAATACGCTGGTTGTCAACAACTTCCTCTGGCAGGACAGTGAGCATTTCCATGACAGCTGCATTGCCATTATCTTGGCTCTGCAGATTCCGGAGACTGTAAAAAAGCTGCTCAATTGGGTTTCCATGTGCAACTACTTGAAGTATGAGTGCCGAGAGTGCAAGACAGATCTGTGTTAAAAGCTGTCGTGACAACAACAAAGAGCCAATCTAAATGAAATTGTTTTAAACATAAATCCATCTTTAAGACAACTAAAAATGTCTCTATATTTCTGCAAAGCCATAAAAGAAAGAAAGAAAAACAATGCACCTGTGGATGACCACTACTGAATCTTTTGACAGCAAGAAGAAGGGCATTTACCAAAGCATCCTTAACTCCGGATTGCAGAAGATAACCTTCATTTTGTATCTGTAATTCGAAAAGCGTAACAATAATCATCGGTCATTAAACAAGGTTTTAAATTTAAGATACAGTTTCTAATTTCTATTGCGAATAACTGTGGTAGATGCGATCTTTGGTTATGAACTTTAATTTGAATTTAATGACATTGATAATGTAAAAAAGTAGTACATAATAATCAGCAGTCATAGTATTTCAGAAAAATGGGAATGCGGTTGATGCAAGCCTTGATCAGGAAGATTTCATGACTTTTATTTGAATTTAAAGACTATATACAAAATGCACGGACATCCAATCATACCATATAGATATTTGTGTACAAATTTTAGAAAGTAATAATTTAACAAAATTAGATAAGGATCATAAAATGTGAATGAGTTTTGAAGTGAAACTTTTGCAAGCATCAACAAACTCAAAATTTAGCTTCACGTCTAAACAATTTGTCTCTAAGCTCATCATATCACATCACATCACATCACAATATAAGCAGAGTTAAGAAACATTTAGTTCACACAATAAGCAAAATCAAAATCTTCAACCATAAAACCCAAGCATGTAACAATTGGTGAAGGAGTCGAACAAAAATGAACAAAGAAGTGAATTACGAACAAAAATGGTATCTAGAGAGAGAAGGACCTTGCGTTTGAGAATCTGAGCGGCGAAGAACTCGACTTCGAAATTGGAGGCGAGAGAGTGAGAGAGATCGGAGGTGAGAATTGCGGTGGCAACATCCCAAGCGGCGTGAGTTTGTTGAAACTGAACGAGCCATTGATTAGCTGCGACGCGGTTACAGGATTGAGTATCGTGGTTCAGCACATGGACAGCTTCAGCAACCTTCATTGCCAATTCCATGTTCTAAATTATTTTTCCTTTTCTTTTTTTGTTTATAAATAAATAAAATAATTTAGAAAATTGGAAATTGGGGAATGATGGAATTGGATTGAGGTGGGAGAAGGCGACGCCTGGAAGGATTCTGTTAATTTAACCGTTGTTTTGTTCCAAATTCATCGGACGGCTATGTATGAACAAGTGTGAGTGAGAGAGGGGTGAGGGTGAGGGTTTGGTTTTGCTCCTATGCGACCCACCTTACGCCAACTTTTGTATTTATTTTACTCTTTTACCCTTCATTCCCTCTTTAGATCTAAATCCTACCATGTCTTCTTTTGGTTAAAGCCATATGGGGAACAGTGGAAGCAAGAAAAAAATACTTAATTTTATTCTAAGCGAAAATAAAAGATGGTAACATTAAAATCTATATTTTAGCTAGGATTTGGAGGAAGGAGAGAGGAGTGGATCATTTTAATTTAAATTTCTCTTAATATCGATCAATTATTTTTATTTTATTTTATTAATATTTAAATTATATATATAAAATTTTATAAATATATTTAATATGTTTTTTTGAAACTCATGAAAGTTAATATTATTTAAAAAAATTATAAAATTTTAATTTTAATTAATCTCAATAAATTTATAATTACGTACAAATTTATATAATATAAAATTTTAATACAGACCAAAAAAAGTTGAAAAAATAAAATAAAGTGAAATAGATAATGTTGATGGAGATTAAAGAAGGTTTCAAAAATAAAATGAAATGATATTTT
>JBBPBS010001064.1:1188667-1212990 GCA_037974835.1 Cicer judaicum | reverse complement strand
TATACTAATAGTTTAAGGCTAGAGATAATATATAGTTGAAAAAAGAATAAATGGATATAATAATGGAAATAGAGTAAAGAGGCAAGATTGATTTTTTGGTAATTTTTTTTATATGACTATGTAATTATTTAGTTTTGTTTGTTTTTTTTATATTGATAATTTATTGTTGTCTGTATTCCTGAAAATGGCAATGGTTAATAATAAAAAGGACAAATTTGATTTGTTGATAATTTTTTTTATATTAAAAATTAAGAATATTGAATTTTTTGTATAATTTTTTATTTTATCACATTAATAAATAGTTAATTTTGATTATAAAATAATTTATAATTTTTAAAAACAAATTATAAATAATAAAATCTATTTTTTTATGATCTGTAACAAACTGCCTTATATAGATTATTTATTTATACCCAACTTTTAATAAATTAAAGTTTAATATTTCAAAAATAAATTGAAGTTAAATATCATATTCTCTTTACTTTATAAACAAAATAGCCAAAGCAAAAGCTTCAAAATTTAAAACTAATAAATAAATTTCATTCCTTCCGAGATACTCACCGGACCCAAAATTATTGCTAATTTTTTTCCAGAAACCAACTAATCCACCTATGGAAGAGTCAAAACCGCAACCACAAGTTCCGGCGATGACAATCGACGGCGCCGACGAAGACCAAATACTGGCTAACTCGACCGTGTTGACTCGTCGCGAGGTTATCACTCGCCGGCTCCGGCGAGTCAGACAACTTGCTCGATGCTACAAGAGTCACTATTGGGCTTTAATGAATGATCTTAGGTCTAAGTACAGAGATTATTACTGGACTTACGGGAAGAGTCCCTTCAAGGACGATGAAGAAAATCCAAACGGTGTCGTTTTGGGGGATAGAGTAAACGGCACTGATAATGGTGTCGTTGTTGGTGATGATTTTCTTCGTTGCGCTTTTAGTGGATGCAAGTCGAAGGCTATGGCTCTCACCAGGTTCTGTCACGCACATATTTTGTCTGATTCGAAGCAGAAGCTTTACCGGGGATGCACTACCGTAGCCAAAAAGTGAGTTTTTATTTATTTATTTTTTAAATTTAATGGTTTGCTTTTTTGGCGTTTGTGGAATGTTCTAGATGATGTGAATGTGGATTGGAGTCGTAATTCTTGATTAACATGTATGAATAATTTAATTTCTTGAATTTTGGAAATTAGTTTGATTTTAGGGCTTTTTATGTTGAAGAAGAGAATGTTATTTTTTTATTTTTATGTTTTTTTGGTTTTTCTTGGATTTGGTTGTGTGGGTTTGGAAAAGATGAATAAGAGCACTAGTGATTGTGGTTGATGAGGAAATTTGGTAACTTTGTTTGTTTCCGTGTCTATGGTTGTTGATTATTTTGCTTTCTTCCTGAATGCATGCCGGTTTGTTCTCCAGTTTAGTTTTTGAATGATGATTATTTGTTCAAAATTGTTTTTCCTTTGGTGTAAACCATGACCACTTTTTGCTTTTTTTTTGGGTTAGTCTATAAATCACTCACACGGACATAGGACATGCACTGACATGTAGATGTCGGTAATAATTTGAAAATGGAAGTGATTGAATTAAATCACATGTGTCAGTGTTTGACACCGACACGTGTCGGATACCAGACACACTTTCAATTTGAAACGTTGGTGCTATACAGAGCTTGTAGTTTTTGGTCTAATGATATAATTGCAATGCAACATAACTGGAACGTTTTTGTTCAGCGACTTTAATCCAGTTCTGTCAATCTCAATCTCTGTTCAGTTCTTGGATTTGAACAATATAATAACTATGTTATCCAAGGAATATCTTACCCTTGTAATCAACAATGGCTTACCACTCATGACACTTGCCTACCTTTTGTAAATAGGCAGTTCCTGGATTCAAAACCAACATGATTCCTATGTCAGCTGGATAAGTATGATTCAAAATTCTTGAGGGTGCACAAGACTTATCTTTTTCGATCAACCGTGTTTTTAAGATGGATTAAAAAATTCCTTTGGATTGAGCAACAAATTCTAGAGAATAAAGTGAATAGTATCAACGCTGATAAACATATCAATACTTGATATTATATCTACATGCATAACCAATCACAAGTGGTTACAATATCAACCATTGATTTACTTTATAGGACCCAAATTTCTTTTAAGGTATTGCCATTTTGGCTTATGATAAGGACTTTGGTATTATGGGGTGCCTAAGTCGCACATCGAGTATCATGAGATGCTCAATGGAGTGCTTAAGTGACTTGATTCTTCTCACTTGATCGTTAGCTTTTAAGGGACAATTTTCCATGTGTTTGGGGTACTTACTAGCTTATATACAAAAATATCACCCCATGATTTCTGTTGCCTTCAGTTTAGTTGTGTTTCATGTATAGAAAAAGGTCACTTCACCACCTCACAAACTTGAAAGTGCCATCTTGCACTATACAGTTTTTTGGATTCTATATTGAAAAATATTTCTATTCAAAACTTACACTTTTGTATCTTGTTAAATGTAATGCTTTCATACTGGGTCATTATTTTTATCATTTATGTCAACTATTAGTAAATTGAAATTTGTCCTTTCATGTATTCCTGACTGTTTTCTTATTTGTAATAGTTGTTATCATTATCTACATAAGACAACTTAACTGATAAAATTTTGGCTTTATGCAGTTTGCCAACAGGGCCATCATATTGTAATAAGCCAGTATTGAGATCCATGGTTCCTTGCGTATGCCCCGCTCATTACCAATTAGGTGAAAAGTGCTTGCTTCGTGCAGTAAAAAGGGCAGGTTATAATATCTCAGTTAATGGTAAGCCTAGTCCAAAGTTACATGTATTAATTCCTGAGTTTGTCCGCCAAATTCAAAATAAACGAAAAGCTGCTCGCAGGACAAATTTACCTAAACCCGAGACTGAATAATCAAGATTAAGTTGTTGATTATTGGAAATATTATTGATTCACTAAAGGCATTGCACAGTATATAGGGAGAGCAGGTTCCAATATATGAGAAACAATTATGATTTGCTGTTAACTGTTGAAGCATTGATTGTCAATAAAAAATGTACTTAGAGATACCTGTAAATTGTGAGTATTCTTAATATGTTCTTCAATTTTGTGTCTCTTTATCTAAGTCATTTTGTCGATACCCTACAAGCAGCGTCGCAATCTGCTTGTTATTCATAATAGGACTTTGCTGGTATGAATTGGAAATTTCTATTCTAAAATTATTGATGCTCGTATGATAAAGTCATTTAACTAAAGTATCTGGAGTTGTTTGTTTACATAAATGAACCGCAATGCAAAAAATGCATGATGAATTCATTTGATCTGTTATAGTTTGAGATTTCCTTTAGGGTTCATTAGTAATTTAGATAAAAAAAGCCACTTCAAAGACATATACTGTTTCTATTGGGAAAATGAAATCAAGTGCAATTAATTTTTATTGCTTTTTTTAAACCAATACATGTCCATGGCATAAAGGTACGTTCATGATATTTCTGTTTTTGTGTTGCAAACAGTCCTACCATTTCCTTTAGTTATTGCTCCATTTCTAAATGATGAACTGTGACTGTTTATCTAACTAAAATGACCAGTCACATATGTATATGCTACTGCTATAACTGTGTCATCCATAGAGTACCTTGACCTCATGATCTTTGTTATGGTTATATATTGTATCGGGAATGGATCCTCTCACGTGTAATTTTCACATGAAAAGTAAACCGTGATCTCTCATTAATCAAACTCATGTCACCAAACTTCTCATGCGTTTTTCTTTCTTTTTGAATGGTAAGAGATCAAACTTTACCCTCTGGTGTGAAAATTATACATGAGAGAATCTATTCCCCATATTCAATCAAAAGTTTTTTTATTGCTAAAGAACTTTATCGTTGTTATTGTTATTTTGTGTCTATTTTACACTTGAACTTTTGCTTGTCTTTTAACCAAAAGCACAATAAAAAGAATTGAGTTTGTTTATGGTTGTTAATTAAGGGGCCAAACATTTTCAGAATAGTCTTTTTTCCAATTTGTAGAAATTAGTTTCAGCTGCTGAGATTCAGACTCCCGTAGTTTTCCAGCCACTAGTGAATCTCCCCGATGTTTTTTTATTACTCTGTTTCATGTCGGAACTAAATTATTTGCAAAAAAAAATCTGATGAAAACTGTCAAATTTCTCTACCTTCTGTATTATTGGACTACTCTCGAGTGTACTTATAAGTTATTCATAGAACAAACTTTCCTCGTTCTAAGGTTTTTTGTGAAAAACCTTTTCCTTTCTGGCACCTGTTATTATTTGCAGTTTTTGTCACTCGTAGTTATATATTAAGTACATATAAAAATTATCTGTAAAAAATGGTTACTCAATTACGATGTGGTGAGTGGGGGTGTATTTTGAGGACTTATTAGACCATATCCATACAATGCGTCATAAATTAGAAGATAGTAATTCCATTGATCTAAATTAAAATTTGGCAAATTCTTTGTTAGACCATATTTTCATAGACGGTACACGATGGGATGGAACAATACTTGAAATTTGCTCGAAACTATAGTAACAACTTATGTAGCTTTCCAAAAGTAAAAACTCCTAGTTGAGATGACTTGGTCAGTGTCAGGTTTAACAAAAATTGACAAGAAAAATACATATGCTTTAAAACTCAAGTGATTCGATTTTGTCGAACTGACATAAGTCAATTACCATCTCATTTGTGAGAATGAAAAAGACTATGACTATGAGCTTTAAATAGAAGTGTCATTTACAATTGTTAACATTTTGGATAATTTTTAATTATTAGTCAATTGTAGAATGATAGAACTTGATTGAATCATTTTTAGTCTTTGGATTTTCTATAGCGGTTTACCAAGCAGTGCTATCACCTTGTAACAGAATAAATAACCCACCCTTTAAGGAAGGAAGTACAAATGAATGTCATCTTTTCTTGGTCATTTGTCTTTCTGTAAGGCATCTATCATCATAATGCATGTCCCTAACTAATTAACTATATGTATCTGTATGTCTCTTATTCACTATGGCTTGACCCATCTTGATTTGGATGTGAAGCAATAAATAAGTTTCCCAATTATTAATTTAGTTTGAGATATGGTCCATGGGAACTCCGTCCAAAGTCCTTCTACTTCCTATTCCAAATTTCCAATGAAACACTACGCCTTTTGTTTTATAAGTTTATTTTATTTTTTTTAAATCGAAGTTTGCTTTCTTACTTAAATTTAATTTTTATTTTTGATGAAAACTAGTTGACTCCAAGATTAAGTTTCATATAAATTATTTTGTTTAATAACTCAATTTAAATGATAATTTCATTAATTTAACTATTGATTATTTTGATATAATATATTAATAACTAATCAACATGATTTTATATAAATACGAAATGTTTAACTATATAATATAGTCTATAATATTTACTTATATTTTTTTTAAAAATTATTATACCATAATTTAAAATTATTTAATAAAATATTAAATAATTTTAAAATTTTATAAAAAATTATAGAATTAATATATTCAATAATTTTTTTAATTTAATGGTTGAATTAATAAAATTTATTATTTATATTATATTATTAAACAAAAGAATTCATCTTAAAGTTGTTCATCTATTCAAACGGATTTCCATCCTTCTCTTTTTGGTAATGTTTTCCCGGTCTCTTAAGTGAACAATGTTAACATTTTGTCAAATTTTGTTTACTTGTCAAAAAAATAAATAAATGACCATTGTTCAATGTTATGACACGTTAAAGAAATTCCTCGTCCTTGGTTCTCACTTGTATGATCTATATAGCAAGTAGCAGTTTGTGTGGTTTAACCTTTTTCTATCACTTTTGCATATTTCAAATGCCATTGGTATTGGATTAAGATTTCTAAAGTTTTTTTTTAAAAAAAATTTATCAATAACTCTTTTTTTAGTATCCAATTAATTTTTTCAAAAAAAGTATAAATAGTTATTGTGGTATTTAATTAGATCAATATTATTTTAAAAGTGCAACAAAATTTATTAACATTCAATTAAGATTTCTTATAATTTATAAAATATCTCTTGCTATTTACAAATTACAATACTAGTAGTCAATAATTTTTGGGACTTATTACGTAATAGGAATGCTGCTGACTGCTATAGGAACTTTTTTTAATTAATACTTGACAATGAATTTAAAATCTACTATTACCTATGTGTCTAAATATAAATCTCCTTAAATAAATTTCAAAAATTAAGAAAATTTATTGTACTTTTAAATTTATTTGACGATTCATATAATTTTACAAGTTTATCTTCATACATAAAGACACATATATAATAAAGAGGGAGTAACTTAGAGTCATTTTTTATTCAAAATTACGTCTTTGTATCATTTTTTTATTTTATTTAAATAATTGATTGTCACACATTTTTATTTTTCTTTGTACTTTTTGTGAGTTTGTCTTCGATGTACTACATTGTGTTGTTTTGGTACATTTTTAATAAATGATTTAATCATCAATACTACAAATTCAGATACATAACTATTTTAATTCTTTTATATGTTACTAGTTTGTCTACATATTAATTGTTTTTAGCGATTTTAAAATTTATATTATTTTCGAAGTATTCTATTAATTTGAATTAATATATTTTTTATTACTAAAAAATAGTTTATTTTTAGGAAAGAAAATTAGTTAATGTTTCATTAGAAGTTTTATCATATATTGCAAAAATATTTAAAGGTTTTTCGATAAAATAATAATTAATACATTTGAAAATTAGAAAAACTTATAAGAAGAGAATAACAAATCATATATTTATATACGGATGTGTGTGTCTATATATCTTTTTCTGTTCTGTACGGATGTAGTATATAGACAGATGATATATATATTTTTAGTTTAAGGTGTTCTTTTACATTTTTACTTTATTTATTTATATATCTATGTAATCATTTTATTTATTTATTGTTGGTGTCGGGTGACCCGTTATCTGCGTCTATGCAGTGTGGATTTAAATTCTAAATAGACTGGTCTATTTATGTTGTGGGTTGGACCAATTTAAGCTGTGGGCCACTGTAAAGAAGGAATGAATGACCAACGACCCACAAAATGGATTGGCTACCTTTGTGATAGGGAAGTCACGGTGACTTTAGTGTACTTTATAAGAAAAAAACATGAAAGATAAATGATAAATAAGATAAAGAAGTTAGTAATTTATGAGAGAGATAAATGATAAATAAGATAAAAGAGTGAGTAATTTGTGAGAGAGATAAAGACAAATGTGTGGTACATTTTCAACTTTAAAGGTAATCAATTTAAATCAACTATCATATATTCTTATCTATTTGTCTTTGTCACTTAAAAATTTTGTTTTCACTTAAGTGTCGTCGAACATAATATCTTTTTATAAGAAATTATTGTAAATTTTTATTTCCTCTACTCAATTTTAATTTGTATTTAATATAAAAAATGTTATTATAAAATATTTTTTTAATATATAAGTTTAATACATTAATTTTTAAAATAAATTATATATTTTTTCTTATATTTGATTCATTCGTAAAATTAGTTCTAGTAAGGCCATTGTTGGAAAATATGGAGGGGAGGTGAGGATTTTGAAAGAAGTAGAAGAGGGAGAAATAAAGAGAAATATTTTAACTTTGAATTTATTTGAGAAAGTTATTTTATAGAAAAATATAAAAAAATGTATTTTTTTGGGTCCTTTTAGTATTTTTTTCTTCTTCTAAAATCACGATCCTATTAAAAAATTAAGATACAACATAACATTATTTTTCCTTTAAACTCTTACAAATCCTACTAAAAATATATATTTATTAAAAGATAAATTAGTTCATGAAAATATAAGACGGTGTGATTTTAATATCTGATTCATAAAAAATTTAAATTAAACATCGAATCAACAAAATAGTTTCTAGAAAATATAATTTATTGTGAAAATTATTCATAACTATTATAACATTAGATAATAAATTGACTGCTATTTTAATAATTCAATAATTAATTTAGGTTTTTTTTTAGTCAAAGAATAAAATTATAGAGTTTTATACTTTAAAGGAATAAAATCATAAATTCATTTATTAAATATGCTACATTGAAAATAGCTAACCCAAATAATTGACATCAATAATAAAAGGAGTACATAACAGTTACTAGTAATTAAAAACACATGGACCATATAAATAGATGCGGTGCAAATTTTCCGTGCACTTTTAGGTTTTTAGTGGGAAATAATTTGAAGAGTTTTAAATTGTCAGAGTATTTGAAATTAAGTGTAATCAATTATTAGAAATTTGAGTAAAATATGCTAAATAAAAGAAAACAAGAAATAAGACAAATAAGTTTTAAATGTTTCTAAATTAATTGTTTGTCAATATGTGTTAAAGTTTAAATAAATTTAATATAACAGATTTATTCGTTTCTTTTTTATCGATTGAAAATAGTGAGTTTTATCTTTCGTGAGAATTAATTCGGTATTTGGTTGATAAATATGATTTCACGAAAGTAAAAAAATTGTTATTTTCAATAGGAGAAATGGGGAGAAGGGACTAGAAGATCGTGACTAACAATGTCAATAATAGTCTGATCCTTACCAACACAACACTGTTAATTACGACCTTCTCGTCTCATTTTCAATTGGGACACTCTTAATCGTGATTTTCTCATCTCCTTTTTTAATTGGGACATTGTTAATCACGATATTTTCATCTCTCTTCTCAATTGATGGTTGAAATTGACGGTGATATTTATCCTCTAAATACTGGTTTCAGACAAAAATTTATTATTTCTAACAAGAAAAAAGAAGAACGAAAAGGTGAAAATAAACATATAAGTTATCTAGAACGTTAAAAATTATCTTCCACCCCAAACTAAAGTACTCCCACCTTCTCTCTCCTCTTGCTTTTTTCTTTTTTCTTCAAAATTATCCACCTCCCTCTAAACTTTCAAGAGTCCCTAAAGAATCGCAGCGTGACACGTGCATGTGGAATGGTGTGTGGTGCAAATATTAAGTTCGCGGCATAATCCCATAACAATCAATATCAATTGTCACAATGGAACTTTACTACTTAATTAATTATTAGGCACGCAAATACTCAACTTTGTCGTAAAGTAATCAACGAGTAGTCGTGGGGTAAAGTATATGGACTTACGGAGTGAAATACTAGCTGCCCATATAGTGAAAAGTAAAAGCAAATTCAATCCTTTATGAACTTGACATATCTCATGATTCATAAATTCGTGACATGACAAAGCAATTGTTTCGTTTTCACATTCTCTCTCTCAGCAAGATCGGCTAATAAATTATGGATTTGAATGGCAAACTGTATTAGTTAAAGCCGGATAATCAGTTAGGCAACGCCCGTGTAAGTTTAAATTCAAAATCAATAAAAATAGAAAAGATTCAGCATGTGCGCATGTGAAGAGATTGTAAATTTGTAATTAATGGATAGCTAACATTTACTAATCTTTACTAGGATGGTAACAGCTTTAAGTACACTCATAAATATAGAATTAATTTTTTTTAGATAATTAAAAGAATAAAAGGTACAATTAATATAAGAGAGTGTGTTTAAGAGATTTATATTTTATTTTATGATTATTTAAGAATACTCTTCTTAAAAAAAGAGTAGTGGTGTATTGTCATCAAACTTCATGTGTCTGATCACTTTTTTTTTTATTACATAAGACTTTGAGGTATGATTTACAAATTTTTATAAGCTTTTTAAAAAAGTTTAGTTTTTTCATTGATAAAAAGATAAGATAGTATATAAAACAGTTTAAATAAATGATAAAATAAAATAAAATAACACAAAAACAAAGTTTTTTTTTTTTTATAAATGGATATATATTTTAAAAATTTAATTATTTAATTAAATAAAAAATGATAAAATTGTAAAATAAATAGATTGAATGGAGGGTGAAATTGAAAAGAAAGACGCCCATAAGAATTTGATAGTAAAAGAATTTTAAAATCAAAGACTCGTGTATAACTCTCCTCAAACATGACAACAAAATAAAAATAAAAGTGTGTTCGAAATCGAACATCACTAATAATAATTTTGTGAAATAAGTAGCATCCTTTGTTGACTAAAGACTAACGAAAAATACACTACTAACAAGAGTTTAGGGATTGTTATCCATTGAATAATGTATTCTTAAATATTTCTATTGTGGTGTTATCCGGTTAAAATTTTGAATCAGTTACTATTAATTAGTTCGTACCATTTATTTCTTTTAAAATTAGAGTAGTAATAAGACGAGACGAGCATCTCCTTTAAAATTAGAGCGGTGACAAGACGAGACGAGTTGCCTCGTCAAGTCAAAATAAAACTTATTTTTATTTATAAATCGTACTTAATTTTTGTTTTTGTTTTCTATGATATTTCTAATAAATTATTACTTATTTTAATCTTTTTATACTAAGAATTATTGATCTTTGAATGATAATTTTTATATTTATGATTTTCTTGAATTGTATTTATTTTGATTTTATTTTTTACAATTTTTATAGTATTTTTGTAATTTCATAATTTATAATATTTAAAAAAAAATTGGAATACAATTTTTAATTTTATACCTCTAATTGAACCATGCAACCTGATTTTAGATGAATTAATAATGAGGTAGGTTGATCAAATTTAGAATATCTAGCGAGAAAAAGTGTTTTGATAAGGAGATAAGATGATGGTGGACCTTCGTGGTGGTCATAGAAACGACAAGGTTGCCCCAACAAAAGAACAAGAACAACAATAGTAGGATGATAGTCGTAAGTGTGTAAACAATAAACATCATATTTTGTGGAGAGATATTTATTTTTTTTATAAAAAAAAAACATTAATAATTAGTTGTTGTGTTAATATTTTTTCTACTTCAAATTAATAATATTTTGCTTTCTATTCTTTTTTTTTTAATTTTAACTCAAATAAGTTGGTTGAACTATATATTGAAATAGAGAGAGGAAATGAGGAACTGATACTGTAATTGATATTTTAAAGTTCTTCATGTATATGTAAGATAAAATTAATATTTAAAAAAATAGAAAATAATTAAATATTGTTAATACTGATAATATTAGTAATTATTTCACAATTATTTCAATTGAAATTTAAAATCTATTATTCGAAAATATAAAATCACGTCTTATAACTTAACCAAAGCTAATACAAGATAAGATTGATAAAATAATTCAAAATTATATTATTTTTACTTGTGTTTTATAGATACTCAACCAAAGACAAGATAAATAAAATAACTCAAATTTTTATTAATTTTACTTGTTTTTTATAGATACTCAATATAGTGTGGACCACTATAGAAATAACTCATAACTTAATAATAAAATTAAAGTAGATGATTAAGACATTTAACATACTCATAGTTTAAGTTTTGCATACACACTTTTCATTTGTTTCCAATTGATTTGTTTCCAACCAACTAGTTATAAATTTAATCTTCACCAACATTTGTTGATTATTATTTTGTTTGTTTATGCACCGTCAACCACTTTGTTAACTAACACTACTATCTTAAAATATAAATAAAAATTATTTTTAAAAATTAATATATTTAATTTAAATTTTGAATTAGATATTCCATCTTATTAAAAGGAAAAAAAATCACATTAGTTGATATCATTTTTCTTTTTAAATATCAAACACTCAACTAACATTAAATATTTTACATTAAATGAATGAGATATTATGATAGTCAAAAATAGTTAATTTTTGTTATGATAATAACTAAGATTTGATACATTTTTTCTTTATAATAATAACAAGAAAAATACATCAATTCCTTTTAATCCATTTTTATTTATAAAGTTTATATTAATAAGTATCTTAAAAATATTCATTAAGTAAAAATCTAATTGTTTATAATTTTAAAATTTGAATTATATAAATTCTAACTTATTGTTTTATACATTAATACATTTGTTTCCCTTTTTATATTTTGTGATCACACTATAGTGCTGTACTATGTTGGCTCACGGAAATTGTTTGACAAGCTTTTCAAATACCGACACATCTGTTATAAATTTAAGGGGCTACTTGTTTTGTATGCCCACTATCTTTGTTTGCGCCACTCACAAATCACAATCCAAATATATTTTTCCAACGGTTCAACGACATGCTACGATCCTAGAACTAAACAACTTGCGTCTATAAAAGTGTATTTGATTTGAATTCACGCAGAAAATAATTAAAGAGGAGGGTTAATATAACACTATTATTTAATACATACATTCAAATATATAATTTTTTATTGATTAAAACTTATATAAGTACCACTAGAATTTTATTTACATTTATTGGATTCATTTAAATTTTAACTAATAAAAAGTATATATTAGTATAATTATTCATAATGATGTTGTTCCTATTATTCATAATAAAATCACTAAACCAACTATAATTTTGGTAGAAATTATAATTTTAAATTTCAACAAACTCTCATTTCATCTAAACTTAACATGCACTAGATATTTGATTATGTGTTCAATTCTTAATTCACAATTACAAAATTTTATTACTTGAGAGAGACAATTTGTAAATGTGCTCAAAATATTTGAAGAAATTAATTTATGCAGTTAGGTACTGACAAATTTACATAAAAAGAAATTCTACTATTGTTTTATTTTACTCATTTTTGACATATGAATTCGTGTCACAATCTCAACCATTCCAAGGCATATAAGACTTAATAATAGTGTGTGGTATGGCACATGAAACAGGGTGCATGCTTCCTATGAATATCACACCAAACTATATATTTTTATCAACAAAAAAAAACCCAACTATATATATAAAGATCAAGGCCTCAACAAACACACATATACACTCACTATATTTGTTCATTCTTATCTTCATTAAAAAAAAAAAAAATGGGAACCACTTGCCAAGAAACTCCACCACTTCTTCAAGACTTGAAGGTGACAATTCACAAAACTTCAATGATTTTTCCATCAAAACAAACAGAGAGACAATCCTTGTTCTTATCAAACATAGACAAAGTCCTCAATTTCAACGTGGAAACAATTCATTTCTTCGAAGCAAACAAAGATTTTCCTCCTCAAATTGTGGTAGAGAAGTTAAAGAAAGCTCTAGAAGATGTTCTAGTGGTTTATGACTTCCTTGCTGGAAGAATAAAGATGAATTCTGAAACCAATAGGTTGGAGATAGATTGCAATGCAGAAGGTGCTGGCTTTGTAGTGGCTTCTAGTGATTACAAATTGGATCAAATTGGAGACTTGACTTATCCTAATCCAGCTTTTGAACAATTTGTTCATAAGACTAAAGATTTCCTTAAGCTAGGTGATCTTCCACTATGTGTTTTCCAGGTACAAATATTTTCATTTTAACCAATTTAATTAAACCGTCTATTTTTTAAAGTCCATAAAAAACGTTATCTCCGTTCTTAAATATAAAAAAGAGTTTGATGAACAAAATTCATCACAAAAATTATATCTTATATTTAGGATTGAAGGTAACAGTAGAACCACATTATCAACGTTTTATTAGATTTTCATAACTCTTTTTTGGTCCGAGCTAGTATCTGTTCACAACTTTTTGCACGTATGGATCATGACATTAAGACAACTATGGCATATTTTATTTTAGATTTAATGGTACTTTTAATTTCTTAAATATTATGATTGTGCAATTTCCGTTGGGAAGTATGGGGAATGAGAGTAATAAGAGATTACATGTCATAGGATTATAAGAGACTTTAACATATTTTTATATAAATTTTATAGACATTAAAATTATGATATTTAACACTTAACCTATTTATAGTTAATGTGGAGTTTAACTAGTTACATTTGAGTCTAATAACTTTAGAATTTTAATTGTGTGGATTAAAAATTTCAAAGTATTATAATTGTTATAATTTAATCATTTGTCCGTTCATTCCATTCCCTCACTTCTAGGATATGGTAACAATTGAGATGTCTACCGTAACAGTACAAAAGTTACGAAAACTAATAAAGTATAAAGAAAAAGTTTCAATAATTGCTCATCCTTCCCTTATCTTTACTCACGAGATGTTAAATATAATATACATAAATAATGTATTTAACTTAATTTTACACGCTCAAAATTAAATTTCAGTAAAATGCCAAAAGAAATGTACGGGATAACATGAACATTTAACTAAAATTTATTTCTTTAAATCAAATGGTATCCACATCTACTGAAAATGACCTCTACATAAAAAAAAATCACTTTGCATAATAAAAACTAAGGACCCAATTCGAAGAATAGAGATAGATGAGAATTAAAAGTACCGTTTAATGCATTTTTTCTTTCAAAAACAAAATGCTTGGCAAATATTGTAGTTAAGATCCATCTACTTTTTACCTTATTTATTTATTATTTGTTTTATATGACATAAATTTAACATTTATTAATTTTATCTGCAAAAAATTATAGTACTTATAGGTGAAAGATTGAACACTAGAAAGTACTACATAATGAAAAAAGCTTGTGTAGTGTGCTTTTGAGTTTTGTGTGTGGGCCGCAGTTTAATTTTTGAGTTGGCCAAGTTATAAAACCTGTTCCTATATATTTAACAACAGTTCCATGTCAAGACAGCTGTTATCGAAATACCCTCGATTTCTTTTTCAAACACAATAAATTATATTAAAATGAATTAAAATAATTAAAATGCAGTGATTTAAAGTTAATAGTAAGATATATAAGATTTAATTCAACAATTTAATATTATTAAATTAAATATTTGTTAGATTAAAAAATTATAAAATTTAATCACTTAAATGTTGTTGTTGTAAGGTGGATACTATTAATTTTTTTATAGAGGATATAGTTGAATCATGTTGTTGTTAAAATGAATGCTATCAAACCCTTAAAGTTATTAAATAGGATATAGTTAGCACCTAACTCTTTTTATAAGATTAAGATGAATACTATCGATCACTAATAAATAAATTAACAGTTGATGTTATATGTATATAATTATAATTTGTTGATTTTATCACCTTATTATTTTAGAGTAACAAAATCGTAGTTTTAGTTTTAGTAAGAGAGAATAGCATGTAATCGCCTCTACGGGACTCCACAGTTCCATCACATATTAAAGACACATCTATCTACTCTTCCTTTAATAATTAACTATTTTAAGATCCTTTTCTCTGATAGTACCAAATTTCACTTTTGCGCATTCAATTGTGAAAAAAGTTTAGCTGGGTTATTTTTTACTCCCTCCAGTATTAAATAAAAAAATTAATATATTTATTTTAAAATTAAAATTTAACATATTTATTTTAATTTATTTATTTTTTCTTATATTTAAAACCAATTTATTTTTTTAGAGATAATTAATTATATTGTTTAAGGTTTTGCTAATAGTACTCACAGGCATTGGTTAAAGAACCTATAAAGTAAATTTTTTTGTTGAAGATCAAAATCAAACACTCATCATCGTAATAAATACATCATTTTTAATACAAATTTTGATTGCTTAATCAATGTTTCAAATATACTCTTTAGCATTCTATTATTATTATTATTATTATTATTATTTTTAAAAAATAATAAATTTTATCGTAATTAATTAACACGCCTTTAAAGTTTTGAATTCAAATATGAAACAAGTTGTTAAACATAACAATATTGGTATTTTCACCGGAGATAAGATTTCAGGATAATATTCTCCTATTATTTATTAGCATATAAGCAACAATTATTAATTAAATAATAATTTAAAATAATTGAAATCTTATTTAACTTTTATGATATGATAAAAAAAACTAACTGCATTATCCAAACTACCATTTACTTTCATTTAATTATTAAAAATATATATTAATATTATAGAAACACAATAAAAATAATAGGTTTAATATAAAATATAAAATATAAAATATAATATTCTTATATTTAATATTATAAAATAACAATAATTGATTATATTTAAAATTATAAAATAACAACAAAATAGATCAAATCAAACTATTAAATATTATTATAAAAAAACTAAAAACCAACAAATAATATATATCAACTTAACATGTCATACTAATAACAAATAAATAAGTATTAAAATTTATTTTTGCAGTTTGATTTGGTCATAAAAAAAGAATTTAAAATCCAATATGTACTATTTTCACAAAAGGAACATCCATCAATATCGAAAACGGTTTTATGCAGTTTTTGAATCGTTTTGCATTTTATTTTTTAATTAATTTGAATGTGAACACCCCTGAAACTATAGAGGAAGTAATTTGTTATTATTATTTAGTTTTGTGGTTGAAAATATATGATTAATTGGTTATATGAAAAATTTATGAATCCAAAGTTGAATTTGGTTGACAATGACAGCTCACATCCTTCAAGTGTGGTGGTTTCACAATTGGAATCACAACTAGCCATGCAACCTTTGATGGGCTTAGCTTTAAAACATTCTTAGACAACCTTGCTTCAATGGCTGCTAACAAACAACTGGCTGTGACACCTTTCAATGAAAGACACTTCCTAGCCGCACGATCCCCTCCACGTGTCATGTTCCCCCATCCCGAGATGATCAAGCTGAATAATCTACCTTCAGGCATTGAATCTGGTGTTTTTGAAACCTCACAAGAAGAACTTGACTTCAAGGTCTTTAGACTATCCTCTAATAATATCAAAAACCTTAAGGAAAAGGCAAAGGATAGTACCACCGCACGTGTCACCGGTTTTAATGTCGTAGCCGCACTTCTATGGAGATGCAAGGCATTATCTGGACCGTCCGATCCTGACAGATCATCAACTATACTATACGCCGTTGATATACGTTCCAGATTGAATCCTCCGTTGCCGAAATCGTACGTTGGGAATGCCGTTTTAACGGCGTACGCCACAGCGAAATGCGAGGAATTAGAGAAAGGTAAATTCTCGAGATTGGTGGAGATGGTTTGTGAGGGGTCAATAAGAATGAATGATGAGTATGCAAGGTCTATTATTGATTGGGGAGAGTTGTATGATGGTTTTCCAAATGGAGAAGTTTTGGTGTCTTCTTGGTGGAGGTTAGGCTTTGAAGAGGTTCAGTATCCATGGGGGAAGCCTAAATATTGTTGTCCTATGGTCTATCATAGGAAGGATATTATACTATTATTTCCCCCTTTTCATGAAGGTGATGCTCCTGATGATGGGGTCAATATTATAGTGGCTCTTCCTCCTAAGGAAATGGACAAATTTCAAACTCTCTTTCACAACTTCTTGATTTCATAATACTATATGTACCTTCAAGACTACTTTCATTATGAATGAAATACAAAGAAAATTTTAATTAAAAAGTTTATGTATTTAGTCTTAAATCAAGATCAGATACATCAACTTTTTATGTTATTATTTTTTTTATATTTTATTTCAAATGAAATATTTCTTTAATGATATATATTATAAGTGGACAATATAATGAAGTTATAATGAGTATTTAAATATATTTTTGATGAAAAAAGTATTTAAATATTTATGTAATGTATTTATTAATTTGAAATGATGCTTTATTTATTTGCTCAATAAATACATACGTACGGTTTCTAATCATTTTGTTACTAGTTACTACTTGCTTTGCTAGCTTTGAAAACTAAATAGTTCCTTTTGTATCACCGGGTTGATTTTTACACAAAAATGAAATGAAAGATGAACCATAAAAAAATATGTATGTTTCTACAACTTTACAATGATCGATAAAGAAATGTTGTTTTCTTTACAATGCACAAAGTCAGAGAACAAAATAAATGTCAACAAGGATAAGGAAAAATACACTGGTATTACACAATACGCTAGATAGTATATGTTTTTAAACCAGTTTGCTAAATTCAAGAGAGAAAAGTGAAAGAGATAAAATTGCATCTTAAAAAAAAAAGAAAGAGATATAATCGGAAATCTTTTTGCAAATTTGGATAAGTTAACTTGCAATTATGTATTTTTCATTATTTTTAATTTATTTATTATAATTAAATTTAATATTGAATATATTTTTGTGTATTAATTTCAATTTGAAATAAATTGAGTTCAATTGACAAAGTATAAAAGTGTGGATTGTTTAAAGGTATGTAAAAATTACACTACTGAAATAAAGTATGCATAAGTATGATGTGTTATACTGGAGACCATTTGATAGTGACTTAACGACCTAAACATATTATAAAATGTAGAATCAAACTAAGATTCAATAGGAATTGGAATAAACCATAAAGCACTATTAAACCCATAAAGTCTTTTTGTTGAAACTTAATGAACTAAAAAAGATTGGCCTACATAACCAAGTACCCCTAGCCCGAAAACATTTTTGCAAATAAAAATTAAAGCGGGCTAGATACATAGTGTAAGACCCACTAAAAATAGTATACTCAAAATGTACAAAATGTATCATAGAAATTAGGCCCAAAAACATAAGTTTGGAATTAGATTAAAAATGTTTATTCAAAATATACAATAATATTATTGCCAAAAAAAAAATTATGAAGAAATAAGTTTAATTAGTAAATTGTGGATTTTTTATAAGTAAAATATTATTAGTCAAATATAAGATGTGTTCAAACTATTACAATGGTACAACGATTACACCATGTTGAAACATTCTACAAGATTGGACCATCAATCCAACAACTTTAATCTAACATTTCTTCCTATATTATGCAAAAATCAACCCCGTAATACAATCTTAATACAAGACACCGCCATATACTAAAAGTCAAACAATTTCCCCATTGAATATGACATTATTTTTTAATATATAATAATGTATAAAGGGTGTGACTTTTTATCCATAACATATAGCCCTCTATCTCTATCTTTCGGTGTATATAAATCTCACTTCAATTATAATCATTACTCTCGCCCAAGCGATTAAATATGCACACAATTATTATAACAAATAATTTTATGTTTACGTACATATTAAAATTATTTTACTATATTTAAAAATAATAATAATTGGGGAGATGAAATTACTATTAATAACAGATATATTCGTATATTCCTTAAAATTATAATCATAAATTATTACTATTAAACTGATATTTTATGAACAATTGTACTTTATAGTAATAAAAAAAATAGATAATAACCTTGAGAGTGTCCATTTGGACACTACTATCCATAAACTATATTCTTAATATCTATGACTAATGATTAATGATTAAAAGTAGGGTTATTTATGGTTAGTTTTTTTAAAAAATCAATAAAGAAATATGTATCTATTTTAAAATTAATATATGAATTTAAATTTATAATTAAATTTATTATTTTATTTAAAAGTGGTTATAAAATTAATTGTAAAATTAGTTATGGTCAAATAATTTATTTATAATTAAGCAATCAGTTTTAAAAATTTTAATTTTAAAATTGATTTTTTTTCTTCAAAATTAGTTAAAGTTTGATTATTTTTTAATATTTTTTTTAAAATCATTTATTCATAGTTTAAAAATCGGTTATTTAAAAAAAATCAATTTTTTTTGATAAACCTTTTGTGAAAAAATTCGATTTAAAATTTTTCTTGAGAAAAAAAGTTTTTTTTTTTTAATTTTTTTTCGAAAAAAATAAATTTCAATAAATAAATCTCAAAATTAACAAAATATTGATAGTGGATAAAAATAAATCCAAATATAAAACATAAATAGTTATCCAATCGATTTATAAATAAACCGGATTATAACCATATGATTTTAATCAGATATTTAAAATGAATTTAAATACAGTTTTAGATTTGAGTCTTATAATCGGATTTTTTGCACAACCCAAATTAAAAGTATCATATTCATTGCCTAATAAAAATGTGAGGTTTCATAGACATGTGAGGTAAATAGAAATTAGAGTCATAAATTAGTTTAGTGATTTTGAGAAACACAAAAAGAGTTAAAGTGATAAAGATGTCATGATTCAATATCCTTTTCTAACAAAATTAATAAGTTTAAATTATCTCTATTTCTTATCTCTCCATTTGGATTTGGATAGAGATAGACACAAATAAATTAAAAATAAAATTATAAAATACAACTAATAACTATTAGATATATGTTAGTTGGTTAGTTATACTGACTAATTAGTTATTTTACACTAATTAATTTGTTTATTTAATTGAATATATAAATCCTTGTAATCTTTGATGTAAATAACATTATCTCAATTATCAATGTCATTCTATTTTACTTTCATTCATCTTATATTAATAGGTTAAATAAAAAATTGCAATATACTATTAAAGGATAATTATTCTGCTATATTTTTTTTCCATATTTTTCTTGATAAATTTTTTTATCAAAGTTTCATTGAATTATTTCCACTCTTCTATTTTCTCTTTGAATCTTAAAGTTTCCTAATTCTAAATTTTCAGATTTTTTATTTGATTGCACTTCGTCTCTAAGACATTCATATTCATCTTGCAAATATGTTTCTAACCTAGCATAGAGAAACTTGAAGCATCAAAGATCATTGTAGGCACACAAGAAAAATTCTTTGATCAAAATCTTTATCGTTTTCAACAATAAAGACATTAGATCACTGATTAATGTTATTTGAAAATCATGAAGTTCAACATAAAAAAATATACTAAAACTAAATGCTAGGCCCGAAGAATAAAAGTACACACAAGACAACCTGAAGAAGAAACTTATTGAGATTGAATTGAAGAAGCTCACGAATACTTGAAGAAGTGCAGTAAATCCATTGTACAATATTACAAGAAAATTTTGGTCCACGATAACTCGTGGTAAGATGTCGCAGTCAACTGGTTAAAAAACATATTTTGGATTAATGAATAAAAAAAGAAACTAGGAGGATCAACGACAAAGATCCTAATAAAAAAAACTGTATTTGATCTTTCTTGTTCAAACAAAGAAAAATTTCCTAAAAAATAATTTCTTTTTAGAAATAAAACGCTTAATTGACTATATTAATTTTTATTCACGATACAAAAAGTAAAGTACAAATTCATATTCTAATGTCAATGAATTTTGTGTTTAATTTTTTTTAACCGATGAATTTTCGACATTTTAAATTTACTTTAATTGATGAATTTTTTATTTTTCAAATTTTTTTAGTCGTTGAATTTTCAGCATTAAAATTTCTTTTTCAACATTTATTTTTTGAGATTTTCAAAATTTAAAGTGCAGTAAACACATTCTAACTTAAAAAGTATTATATATTTTAGTTGGTTAGTTAGCTAAATTGATTAGTTAGTTATCATAATTAATTAATTATTTTACATCAGTTATTTGTTAACAGTCACCATTTAAATGTTAATATAAACATTTGTCATTTTAAAGAATGAATAACGAGTTTGATAAGAATGAGACACATGTTGCACTCATCTTATAGAAATATATAAAAATCAATTTTCAAAAATTTTGATTTTTTTTTTTAATCTTTCACTTTCATTTTTTATATCTAATAGGTGCGATGGGTCGTCGATTTAAGGCCAGTAGGCCATTACCACCAAACCAAGGAAACACAATCTCATTCGCAAGGTCTTCATTTTTTTTTTCTCATGAAGATTTGTGGTAATAAAGTTTATTCGTTTTATTGTTTAAAAAAATAGTATTTTTTTAAATATAATATCGTACATATAACCATTTAAATTAAGTTTTAATAAATTTTGTTCCTTTTAGTTAGGTTGTTAAGTTTCAAACTATGTTCGATGACATTATTTTTTGAATTTTTATTAAATTTAGTTAAATCAAATGTTCATGTGACACTCATACATCCTCGTATTATTTAGACATGACAACTTCAATAATAAATTATTTTGATAAACACAATGACTTCATATATAAATTATTTTTTATTTGTAATATGTTCAATCTATGTCCAATAGCCCAACACAAACAACAAATTGTGAATAATGAAATCATATTAAAGTGTAAAACATAAAATAAAATCCGCACAAGAAAAATTATATCAAATAGATTCATTACAACTTACAACACAATCACATATGTAATTAATTTAATTTTCATATAATGCGACACTTCTTAAAAATATGGTACCGTACTACTCGAAAATATTTGAAAAGAATGATACTATATCAACAAGTTGACACATTCAAGTCCTTTGTAGGCTCTCTCAATATAAAAAACTACTTAAGCGACTATTTGATGTGTTGCATGACAACTTATGACATTAGAAAATACTCTCAAGCCACGTAGAAGTCTCCCACATGAATACTCGAGATCACACATGAATGTCATCCCAAAATTATCATATTGTATATTTCAACATCACTGGATTACGTACCTCTCCTAACATCATAAATACAATACAACAATGTAATTGATTTGGGGTTATAACTCTCATCTTCCTAAGCCGTTTCTTATTCATAGAAAACTATCATTAATATGGGTCAAGTAGTCTCAATATCAAACTTTCATCATCATAGTTATCACCAACATCAAATCATCATTTCAAACATATAATCACTAATTCAAATGATCAATTTGACGAGTTATGCATATTCATCAACTAACATATATTTACAAACAATTGATGAATATTTGTATCCACGAAGATAAATGTATCTCATTAATCACTTAGAGTATTTTATTAACTTTTAAAATGTAAGTTATTAATAACTTATTTAACTTGTTTTAAATTGAGTATAATATTATGTCATATTGGCCACTTATGCTTTGTTGGCAAGTTTGGAGGGGAGGGGAGGGGAGAAGAGAGTTTTGAAAGAAAAAAAAAAGGTGTCGCGGCCTAAAATTTTGAGTTTTTCTCGAATTTAATGGAGTCGCCACCAAAATTTATTTCAAAATAAGGAAAATATTGGAAAACCCTTAAAAATATAAAAAAATAATAAAAATGGTCTTTGAAACTAGATTTTCGGTTCGGGAGTCGATTATGCCTAGGGAAGGTGTTAGCACCCTACGACATCCGCTAAAAAACGGTTACCTATAATTAATTGTGCAAAATTAGATCAACTTAACTATATTTATTTCTCTTTATCATTAAATATGGATATAAAATTATTTTTTATAAATATGAGATTTTGGGTTCGGGAGTCGATTATGCGTAGGGAAAGTATTAGCACCCTACGACATCCGCTAAAAAACAGTTACCTATAATTACTTGTGCAAAATTAGATCAACTTTTAACTATATTTATTTCTCTTTATCATTAAATATGAATATAAAATTATTTTTTATAAATATAATTTTCTTGAGATAAAAGCGTGTTTAAAAGAGTAAAAAAAGTTTTTATTATTGTACTTGACAAGAGTGTGATCTTGCTCCTACGTATCTCCCGGTGCAATGGAGAAATCAAAGTTACTTAGTTCTTGGTAGAAAATGTAGATGTGTTGATTGCTTTTAAATAAATTGTATTTTGTTATTTAAAAAAAAATTAAATTTGACGAGCATAAAAAAAAACTTGTTTGATTTGAATAATTATTTTAAAATATGAGTTTTAAGACGATCAAGTTGTACAATTCGTGTTTCAAAATTCAAAGAGTAAAAAGATGTCACATTTAATTTAACCTTATTAAGAATATTTTATTATTTTTAAAATAGAGTTTCAACACCACTAAGTAGTACAACTTATGTGTTACCAACTCAAATAAATTGTCACAAAAATAAAATAAAATGATTTTAAATTATCTTATTTAAAAAAATATGTTTTAAAATCATCAAATTGTACAACTTGTGTCATAACAACTAACAGGTTAAAAGACAATACAACCAATTAATTTTTAATAGAAATTTTTTTCTATATATTTAGCAGATTTAATATTTATTATAAAAGTAATTGAATTTAATACATAAAATAAGACTTATTTGAAAATAAAAAATAAAAAATAAATGAATACTAAAAATATTAAGCTTATAATGGACCAATGACCTTAAAATTCAAAAAATAAATTTTATAGGTAATCATAAAAAAAAAATCAACAGAGAAATAATAAATATATAAAATAAATCAAATTGAAAAGTAATAAATATATAATAATAATAATAATAATAATAATAAAAGCTAAATCTAATTTAACAAAAGGAAAGGCAACTCGTTCCCTAAAACAAAGCAAAACGCCGTTGCCAAACTTGAAGGAGAGGAACTAACACATAAAGGAACTAAGCTAACTAACGCATGAGAGAGCCAACGCATAAACTTAAAGGAAATAACTAAGAAAGCAAAAAATAGGTTCAACGAGGATGAAATGTTTGATTCTTATTTTTTCTATATAACAACGATAAATTTCATTTTTTTTTGATTAATAACTCATTTGATATACAATAACGAATAAAGATGAAAATAAATACCTGAATCTTTCTTCTATTTGTTTTTTTTTTTCTTCCTCTTATTTTTTAGTGCTTTTTTTTT
>JBBPBS010001064.1:1148462-1184647 GCA_037974835.1 Cicer judaicum | reverse complement strand
TTAAATAATATTTGCTACATATTTTTTATTTAAAATATAAATTATTTTGGGTTTGTTTATGTAATAAAAATAACTATTAAATTTTTTTTTATACAAAAACCACTCTTTTCAAATTTATATTTCTTTAAAGTTAAAATAAATAACTTAAAAAAAGTGATTTATTTGTTAATAAGTGATTTTTTTTTATTTAAAAAAAGGTAATACAAAATTGGGCTTGAAATTGTAAGCAACATGTAAACCAATTTCTGAATTTTGTGAATCGACAAAATATCAATCAAAATAATTAATGTATGAATTTTTATCATCTAGATATTTTAATATGAAACTGTAATTGAATATGTGATTTATCAACATTAATTTTATATAAATATTATTTTTTCAAAAATAATTTGTCGATGAAACTTTGTCATCTTACAGAGAAATTTGGGAGTAATTGTAATTGTGTATTAACTAATTATGAACAAATTAATTCATAATTTTTTTTAAAATTCATAAGAAAATAGTCTGTATTTTGATGATATTAGTGTGAGATAAATGAAAAGAAGGTAAATATTTAATTAATAAGTCATATTATAATTTTAAATAATAAAATTTTAAATATAAATTGTTTTAATTATTTTACAACTTCAAAAATATATTTATTAATTTACAAAATTTAAAATTTATTTAATTGACATTTATAATTTAAAAAAATCAATTTACATCAAACACATGTCTTTATCTTATTATGTGTGTATCAAACACACATATGATATAATAATATTTATCATAAAATTATCTTATCATATCTTTATACAATTTTGTATCATATCATGTCTCTATTATATCTTGCCTATAAAAGGACCATAAATTCCTCAAATAAATCCATCTCTATATGTTGGACACATGCAAAGCAAGAGTTTAAAATAAAAGAAATACATTCCTTTGCAATCACCACTCAAAAGATGCTTCAACGAACTAATAAGTTAAACTCACCACTAAAGTCAATATTACACAATTCTAAAGTCTTAATTCAACTAACGAATATCGATATTATTAGATTCAACATCTTGTTTCGATCTCGAATTCAGACTTCAGAGTTATGTGAGTTATTTATGATGAAATTTACATCTCTTCTAAAAACAAAGGTAAAGATTAGACAATTTGTTTAGGCACTGACAAGTCTCACAATAAATATGTTTGACCTCACACTTCTGCTCTATCCAATCAAAGAAATAATTTACTTAATTCCTCTTATAAAATATAAAATTGAAATATAATAAAATAAAATATAATAAAATAAAATATAAATATAAATATAAATATAAATATAAAAATAATTTATAAAATATAATCTAAAATATAAAAATATAAATCTAATCAAACAAAAATATAAAAATAATTCATAGAATTTGATATAAAACTTAAAAATAAAATATTAATAATTAATTTAAAAATGTTTATGATTTTATCAGAAAGGTAGTCTTGTCTTTTTATATAATTTAATAAATTAGTATTCAAATTATTAAAATATGAAAATAATTAAAATTTTAAAATAAATATAATTTGTTTACAAGTGTGTTTTTTTCATTTATATATAAGATATCTATAATATTTTTATTTAAATTCTAACAAATAAAATAGAATTATTTAGTTACTCATGATTTTATTTTTAAAATTTAAATTGTTTATTCAGTAGTGTCAATGAATAGTTTTAAATATAAAATTGATTCATTACTTATTTGATTTTTTTAGTATTTTTTGTTGATTTAGTATATTTAAAATATAATAAGTTAATCTTAGAAAAAAAACTAATATGTAATTGTTCACAATTGTAATTTGTTATTTCAATATAATATATTATATCATTATACTAAATATATGACTAAATAAAATATTGTTATCTCGTTGGTTATCATGTGTGTATCAAATACATGATATGACAATATTTATTATGTCACTATCGTATTGTATGCTTATCCAATTTTATATCATATTATGTCTCTATCATATCTTGCACATATATCAAACCATAAATTCCTCCAACAAATCAATCTCTATATCTTGGACAGATGCAAAGCAAATGTTTAAAATAAGGTAAATACATTCCTATGCAATCACCATTCAAAAGATGTTTTAATGAACTAATAAACTAAACTCGTCAATATAATCAAGATTAGAGAGTCTTAAAGTCCTAGCTCTGACAAATACCAATATTGTTAGGTTGAACGTCTATTGTCTCAGATTCAAATCCAGATATCTCACAATTGTGTGAGTTAAATAAATAAAAGTCAAGATTAAACAATTTATTTAGATATCATCTAGTCTCATAATAAATATGTTTTGACCACACAAATTCCTCTATCCAATCCAAGAGATAAAAAAGGCTTTATGAAGAATAGATATCAAATACATGAGCAAGAATTGCATTTACACCGGTGAGAGAGTCGAGCTCCACTAAAACATAAATAAGACCCAACTTATTCCTAAAAAAAAAAACAAACTTATTGGTCAATCTTAAACAAACTTATTCCAAAGGTCAACTACGACAGAGGTGAAACGGCCAAAGTTACGGAAGAAATCATGAATAAAATCTCCCTTGTAATCTCTAATAAACCCAACACATGATGAAGAACCATTGTTACAAATATGAGAGCAACAATGAGGGAAGATGGTACATGATAAAGGGTATGGATGAAGGGGAGTAGCCTTTGAAGAGAGTTCATAAAGTTTCTCAAAATCAAATGACGTCCTTGAGCAAACAAATTGGTTTCTATCGAGTCACAACATTTTACACATGATACCAAATAAATGAGGCCAACGCCAACGATTACGACCAATGTTTGAAGCTAGCAAATTAGCTATAACTTATGATACAAATCAATTCTAAAGAAGTAACTCCGATTGTCATATTCTAAAATAATTAATTTAGCTTACATCTCCTTTACCAAATAATAGCCTCGCAAAAGGTGCATAATAATCTTTGGGTCTTGAAAATTAAACATATTTAGGACATACATCTAAATAAAAAATGTCATGATCTTTCCTCTCTCAACAACTTTCAATGATTTAGCTTCCAATGAAAATTTTGGAATCTCGGCGAACCACTTCAATATTTCCCCACTAGGTTGAAGTTAGGCGACACATTAGGAGTGAGATCCTGAACAATTCAGGCCTAATCATAAGCCTATTTAATATAAAAGAACCATTGCTTGGACATCTCAAAAAAAGGAAACCATCGAGGCCCATAGAAGGAAGCTTGAGTCCAGCATTTTAAGTACAAATGTGTATGTGGGCGGGGGACTTGCTTAATGGTAGGACAGTTCCAACTATCTGCTGCTAATAACTAACATTAAATTGTGACAGTGTGAAGGAAGGAATTGTAATAGTATGTTCCCATAATTATCAAATTACATTAATTTAATTTAAAAATACTAGAAAATACAAGAAAAAAGATTCAAATTGAGTTGACTGTTTTAAACATTTTAACACAATTTTCTTTTTCAAAAGTTTATCTTCATTTTAATAAATATATATTGAGATGAAAGTTGAAGTTTAGACAAAAAAACTAAAATATAATATATATAAATAAATATATGAAGAGAAGAGTACACAATGATTTTAATACTAGTTCACAACAATTGTGGCTACATCAAGTCCTCTCATATTTTAGAGAGATTTTTCTTTAGTGCAATAAATGACTTAATCTACTATAAAAGTGACAATATTATTCAATCAGTCTACATAAGCCTTGAGTATTTTTAAAGTCTTTCTAGGTAAGCATTGGTTACATACCCCTCCAAGGTAGGCATGGTTCACTACCTCTCGAAGTATTAAGTATTGTCCACCTCTTATGACAACAAGTATTATTTCCATGCCTCTCGATGCATTGAATATTATAAAGGCTTATGAGTTGAGTATTTTTACATCTCTAGGCAATAAATATTATTTCATTGCCTCTCCAGGCACCGCATAATGGCTTTACGCCTCTCCAGACAATGAGTATTATAAAACATGATCATGCCAACAAAAATACATGTTGAGACAAAATCTCTCTCAAATGTTTTAGTAATAACAAAATTATTTCAAAGATTCTGATTATATGTGTTATATAATATGTGCTATTGAGTATATTAAATTTAGAAAACAGGTTTCTCAACTTCTTGATCAAATAAACTGTCTTTACACATTTTTACCATGTCCTATGCGTGAGAGAATAAACAAGTGGAGGATGAAATTATAACCTATATGACAGAGGATAAACAATATTGAAGTAATGATAAGTTTATGTTAGAAGACAAACAATGTTGAATAAGAGGATGAGTTTATTTCCTTTATGTCAGAGGATAAACAAAACAGAAGAGACAATGAACTTCTATTTTCGATTCATCCTCGTACGTGGGAAAATGAGTACAAGTACCAAAGTACAAAAGGTGATGTTCTTGACTAAAAAAGTAAGATCCTACAATTATTGGAAAAGGAAAAAGTAAAAAAGCACAAGTCACTTAATAATTCATGGAAGCTTAATCTTCCTATTCGAGGATGGACTAGAAACTCATCCTCGTAGCTTTTGTCTTACAAGGACAAATGAATAAAATATTTGCAATTCTAAATAAAGACCATGGACAATTATCTAAGACTCCAACGAATACTTTGTACTTCTCTTTATAATTGAAGCATCATCACCTCTATAAATAGAGAAGAATTCATCTTCACCCAACACAATAAAATACATACAAAAGAGAAAGATTAAAAGTTGTGGAGAGCACACTCATCATCTTAGAATACTTTCTAATGTTCTCAAACTATGTCTTAGAAATCATCCTCTTAGAAAGTTTATTATAGTGAAAGAATCATACATTGATCAATACTCTCAAAATCTGTATATCCTCAAGTTAATATAAACTTGTTGATAGTTTTAAATCAAGAAGAAACATTGTTTATGTACAAATGTTGAGGCTAAGAAACTACATAGTGAAAAAGAGTCTATTTAGAGGACAAGCCTTTTGAGTCATAGTGAAAACTTACAAGTTAGTGAGGACTAGACGTAACCTATTTTGGATGAACCAATATAAATTTGGATGTGTCATTTTCTATACTATATTTTATTTATTTTGTCTAACTCATATTTCAGTTCCAAACTTTTATCCTCTAAAAACTATTTTCTATCCTCTAATAGAGGATACAGTTATAAAAAGTACAAGATCTTTATTCAACTCATTTCTAGTGATATCCCTAGAAGATATAGTTATAAAAAGTACAATATCTTTATACAATATGCCTAAACTTGCTTATAATTAATTTCATAGGGAGTATTCTTTAAGCTTATCTAAACATCAATACTAAACTTGTATTCTCAGCAATACATCTTCACTTTTCATGATTAGGAACATGTATTGTTAATTTATTTGACCTCACCAAACTTGAACTTCTTAGCAATCTGACAATTGCTTTGTCGATAGAACGAGTATTCTAATATGTCCAAACATCCCATTTTTCAATAAGGGTTGTTGCTATTGGACCTAAGTTGATATTTTTCTTGTGATTTTGATGTTAAAAAAGGTGTTTTATGAGAACAATTTGTTTGGAGGAACTGCTTCATTAAATGTGCAATAATTAGAACAAGAAAATCAAATGAAGGTATCATAGAAAGCAACCAGAGGAAGTGACTAAAGGATGAAATATGAGGAACACAAAAACATACACGTCTGCCTAAAAAATGTACGCCTCTAAAAGCAACGTGCCCTTGAATGTTATGAAAATTGTCTCCGACGTTTGACTTTGAATTTTAGGTCTGAAGACTGCCTTTGATAATTGGGTCTGAAGATTGAATTTGAAGTACGTCTGTGAAGCCCTTGCATGCCTCTAATGTGCACAAACTCATTATTCCCTAACGAGTTTATATTAAGCTATTGTTAACTCTAAAGAGATTGTTCAAGCCATGCATTAAAAATGTTGCCTTTAATTTGCAACCGCTAATGTTGCACTGACTCTGATGATTCAACAATGTCATTTTTCCAAAAGTCACTAATTCTAAGTCACACAATTTTGCCTCTGACTTTTATCATCCAAGAAACACAACATCTCACTTCAACAAGAAAGTCAATGGCTCTGATGGAAAGTAAATGATTTTGATTGAAAGAATTCATTCTAAAGAAAAGGCTTAGCCGAGTCATAATTTTTGAATATTTAAGAACTAGCCCAAATCTATTCATGCTCCAATCAATCAAAAGAGTATGAAGGAAGGTTTGTGTGAATATGATTTTGAACGCAATATGGACTTATTTTGGAATAGAAAAAGTACAAATTAAAAACAAACATTCATGGCTACATGTCCCATATAGCCATCTATATTAAATTTTAAAAGTAATTTTAGGTACAATCCTCTAATTAGGTGATATTTTGACGATAACAAAACAAATAAATAAAAACAATTTTTCTTTAACTGTATTTGTTAAGTGTGCGAATTAAAGTAGAAGATAAAAGATTATATTAATGACTATTTACTTTAAGATAATATAAATTATGAGTAAATTATAGATAATAATTTAAGTGTTTTAAACACAAATAAAATTATCATATAATAAACAAGTAATTATGTTTACTAATACAGTAAGTCATAATATAACAATAAGAAGTATTCCAACAAGCATACGATAATCTATAGTCTCAACCAAAACGTTAAAGACCATTGAAATAAAATTCAATTATTGATCCTCTAAAGACAAAGACAAAGGACGCTACAATTATTATCTGCCTCTGGCTGAAAACTCATGTTGATCATCTAATTGAAATATTAAAAGGATAAAGCTCTAAATGAAGCATTTTATAAAGTCAATTTTCTATAATAAGTTAAATCCTTTGACAAGTAAGGGAAATGAGTATACTGAACTAGTTTATAATGACTCTAAAGAATCTGTTATAGTTGTGACTGATTCTGATAAATGCACCATCAACGCGCCTCTGCCGAATTTCTTAATACAAACTCACTCTGATGACTTTGTGTATGATAATTATGGTAAACCAATTGACTGTCTGGTCAACATTTCAGGTCAATACTTTGATACAATCAATGTCTCAAATGTATGTTCTCTCATTAGAGTTGGAATCCTAGAATCAAACTTTGTGTCAATTCAGACACAAATTAGAACTGATGTAAATACGTCCAGTAGTGGCAATACCTCTTTCGTCCATAAGAGGTACCTGAAGAAGTATAACAATACTTATAAACCTCAGAGAAGGCCTGCCAGAAAGTTTAGAAGGGTTCTAATGGTGATAGCTTGGAGAGGCTAAAGAAAAATATTCAAAGCTTTAAGAGGTAGAGTAAATAATACTTGTATGATATTGTTTAAATATAATGGATTAAGTCTTCGACAGTACTGAGACAAAATATCTTTGTAAGGCAATGACTAGGTGTAGAAACAACTTATTTTGAACTAGTATAAAAATCCTTATGTCTTGTCTCTCTTTGTTACTGTATTCTAAGTTCTTTATGAATCGAATTTATTTTACTAAACATGTCATACAATCGTAACTTGAATAATTTGATAAAGAACATATCTTTTGGTTAAACAATTTAAGTAATCTTCAAAAATGTCAAAATATAATTCAAACCATCTCTTTGTTGTGTTTTCCCGCACCTTCAAAACTTACGCATAATAAGATCAATTATATGCAAAAGGAGACAACATTATATGTTAGGTAATTGTCAAAGAAAATATTACATATTGAGCTACACTTATGAAAATAAGATGTACCTTATACAACTCTATTGTTTATAAAAAACAAAATCCGATCTCCAAATTAGTAAAAAAAAAATCCACAACTTTAAGGCGTGATATTTCATTTTTTATTTAGATCAATTACTTCAAATATGACAATATATTTAATTATAAATATCATTTTAAGTTAAAACTATACGATAATGACAAATAAAATTAATTGCGTCTAATACTTAAAATTTCATTTAAAACACTTTCTCAACTATGGAAGTCCACATTGAAATATTTACTCTATTGTAGTCTCTGCTTCTCCTAAATAAGGAGTGCATCACCAAGATATTATTAAGTGGACTTGTAGTCTAAGAAAATTGATCGATCATTGGGCTTGTTGGAAATTAAGTGGCCCTTAGATAATGTTTATTAAGATTTGAGCTTAATGTTAAAGGAACATATTTGGTGGTCTTTTAAGTTTTTTTTTTCCTTTTATAAATTTGATTTGAGTTATCAAGATCAACGGAGTTGTTCGTAAAGTCGAATAGAGTCAAGTTCAATGTCAAAATAAAATTGTTGGTAAATTCGAGTTGAATTTCAATCTTAAATTTTTTTATTGAGTCAAATTAAATTTAACCATTTTTAATTCAATTCGACTCAATTTCAACTCTAAAAATTATGAATGAGTAGTGACGGGATCATACCTACAAATATTTTGTGAATTATAGAGAATACTATATAAATTAACTAAAACTACCCTCTTTGCTTTATCGTTAAAAAACAAATTGCAATTATCAATTTTAATAGCAAAAATATGGTTATGTTGCCCGTGAATTATATGGGTCGGACCAATGTTATATGTTTTGTTGGTCCCACTGTACAATTCTCTTTAACCACTTGAGCATCTTTAGTATAGAGTCCACAATAAGAGTACATATTTTGTACCATCTCTAAATGAATAAATTCGCCTCAATACTCTAAGCATTCTAAAGCCAAACAAATGTCTACTAGGTCAACAAAACAAGTGGTTTGGGGGTCATGAGTTCCAACCAAAAAGTATTGATATTTTTTAGATATTTTCTATGAAACAGTCTTATATTACAAACAATTTTCTAGAAATTAAACATTTATTTCTTTTGATATTTTATTTTACTTTTTACAAGATTGTCATTACATCCATTTTTATTCATAGTAACAAAATGAGACAATTAGAATCCTTAAAAGCATATATAAATAAACAAAATTTAATATAATGTAATAATTAAATATCATTTAAAACTACTAGTTTTCTTCTTAATGATAAGCATCCGTTTAAAAAAACTATCCATAAATATAATTACCATTTCAAATGACTAGGTGTAGTTACTAATTTTTTTTCAAACATATCATTTATTAATACTATTAATTTATTTTAAAATTTGAAAAATCAAATTTGACACACTCAATTATAAAAATTATTTTAAGAACATCAATCCATCAAATAAACACATTAAGTTTACTATATTTTTTTTTAATATATGTCAAAAAATAGTGACGGGTGTATTAATTTTGAATTTGTCCAATAATTACATTTCCTAATTTGTGTTTTAGATAAATAAGAAGCAAAAAGATTGCTACGCAACAGGAAAGGAATATTTATCCCCTTGGCCCCTGCTTTGGCTCTATAAATAGGTATAGCTCTTAGTGGGTGTTGTATTAATAATTAGAAGTCGAACCTAAGGCAAATTTGTGCGTAGGAGTGTGAGAACCAAACGGGATCATGGCCAGTGGTAGCCGAAATCCTCTTGTTGTTGGGCGTGTAATAGGGGATGTATTAGACAACTTTGAAAATTCAATTCCTCTCCGAGTCACCTATGGTAATAGGGAGGTTAATAATGGTTGTGAGCTTAAACCTTCTCAAGTTGCCAATCAACCCAGAGCGAGTGTTGGTGGAAATGACATGAGGAACTTCTACACCCTAGTAATTTGCATTATGTAGATTTTTATTTGATTTTATTTTTGCTGAAATACATACATCACGTCTATGTTTGGTATATTTTTGTGGTTTCTAATTTCTAGGTCAATTTCATTTAATTTTGCTTCTTCAATTATTACAGGTTTTGGTGGATCCTGATTCACCTAGCCCAAGTAACCCCACTTTTAGAGAGTACCTTCATTGGTGAGTAAATCAATTGCATACAAAACATGCTTACAACAGATCTTCCTTAATGAAATTATATCTTATAGCTAACACTCTTCTTTCAATAAACTTTAGGTTGGTGACTGATATTCCAGCAACTACTGGGGTTAGTTTCGGTATGTATAGTTTATCCATCCCTTTGTTACTTGTTAGGGCAAATAATATACATTTTTTTTATAAACAAATATTGGTTATTGGAATATAAGGCAAAATGCAGCCAACACATGCGATATCATAGTAAATATTTCAAAATTTACAATATTATAACCGCAATTGTAGATTGATTTTTGTTTGTAATAGGTTAGAGATTTAGAGTAGTATCTTGTACACTCAATATCATTTGCTTATAAAATGACATTGTTAAATGGCTTAGAAAATTGAAGTCCACAATTTTCACATTTCTTTGTTAATCAACCCCAAGAGATCAATTTTATTTGATGAATGACTCTATCACATTAAGTTATCGCTCTTCGAAACACAATGACTATGCAATATATGGGCAAAGTGGCCAAACTACTACAAAGTACAAACTAGATGAATAAGAATTCAATTATTTTTAAAAATAGTTATTAGCGGCGAAACTAGGCTAATTTCTTTGAAGTGGCCCATTTTTGTTTTACAAATTATATATTAATAAAGTAATATTTGATAACACTTTAAAGAGTCGAATTCATTCTTAATTAAATCTATAATATCCAACAACATATTTGCCAATATAAACAATTAAGCTATTTATAAGAAATTTACCTTCAATTTATTTTTGAGTTATGTCTTGATAATTTTTATTGTTTAAAATGTTTTATTTATAGTTGTAGTAGAGATTAAAAATGTCAACACAATATAAAATAGATACATTAATCAAATAATAATTTTTTTATTTTTTGTTCTTCTAATTTTATCACTAATTAACTTATTTAGAATAACTAAATATATTTTTTTTAGGTGTAACAAAATATAAAACTTTACTTATTTAAAAAAAATATTATTTTAAGGTGACCAAAGCTACCCCATACCAATGAGTAGCTTCGTCTCAAAAGTAATGCTTTGATGCTTAATGGACAGCTAATTTTAGTCTTGAAAAGTCAAATATAAAGGCATGATGTTTTTAACTATTTTTACAAGCATTAAATATTGTATTATAGTTCATCAAAAAAATATATTGTATTATACTAGTGTATAGACAGAAGAAAATGGCAAAAATACCTTTGTCAGTAATATATTATAGGTTAAAAGACACTTTTAGTTCTCAAAATTTTAAAATATAGCGAAATTAAACCTTGTAATTTAAAAATAGTAAGTTTTGCACCTTAATTTTATACTATTTTGCAAATTAATGATCCCCTTTAATTTTTACTCAGTCAATGTTAACGTAACCTTGTTATTTTTATGGACTTATTTTAAAATAAATTTGTCAGTTCTTTTTAAAAAATAAAATACAGTTCCCTCCTCATTTTATTTATTTATTTATTAAAAAACTGCTAATTTTGATTATTAATTAAAATAAAACACAAAATAAATAGGAAGTAAAAAGTATATTTTTATCTTTTAACAATTTATTGTTATTTTTTGTACACATTTGAGAAAAAACAAAAGTATATAACGAATCACAACAATTTTTAAAAAATAAAAAAGATATTTCTAATAATTAGAGCTAGTAATTTTTTTAAGAAAAAAAATGAGCTAATAATAGTGAAAAGAAATAGTTACCAATTTATAAAAAAAAATTATCTAGGAATTCTTTTAAAAAAAAATTGAGTTGGTAATTTCTTTAAAAAATAAGTCTACTTAATCGTAAAAAAAAAGCCATGGCAATTGTTGACCAAGTAAAAGTAAGGTCTAACTATTTCTAAAAAAGACTAAAGTTAAGGGGTTAAAATTATAATTTTTAAACTAGAGGGGTTAAAAGGTCAAATTTTAAAATTTGGGGTCAAAAGTGCATTTTAACTTATATTATATGATAGAGTATATTTTTTTATTTAAATTTACTTTTTAACTTATGGTTTACATTTTAATTTTTTTTAATTTTAATTTTTTATTTATTAATATGAGATGATAAAAGTAAACAAGATAACTGATTGTACAATCCAATCCTAACTTGATATATGGTTTTGTCTAAAAAATATATTTAATTCTTGTTAGAGTTTAACTCCTTTAAAGTAAATAATTTACTATAAACAATAAAATTAATAATGACAGTGAATAATTTACTATAAACAATAAAATTAATAATGACAGTCGATCAATATCAAATTAAATGTAGATGTTGTAAGTCCATTATAACCAATTGTAAATTTTTTAGAATGACAACTCTTATTTTCATTTCATATTTTACTCATTCTAGTGGATTTAAATCCAAATTGTTAATATGCACATAATTAAAAAATAAGACAAAACTTAGATGATTTTTTTATTACTTTTTGTTTGGTTTCTAACCAACTATAATTTTATTAAACTTATAATTTTATTAAAATTGTTATAATTATAAAATGTGTATTTAATGTTAATAACCATGCAAAAAGCGAATAAAAAAAAATATTTAAGTTTTTTTCTTTTTAAAATATATTCAATCAAGTAGAAAATAAATTGTGAATTATTTTCATATGTACTAAAACACTTATAACAGAACTAGGTACATATGAGACTTACTAACCTATATTGGAATGCTCTTCATTCATTAGAAGGTTCATTTGCGAAGTTTGGTATATCAATCTAATTTGGAGTTTGATTGATTTGCACATAGGTAATGAGGTTGTAGGTTATGAAAGGCCACGACCCACCTCTGGAATTCATCGTTTTGTGTTTGTATTGTTTCGCCAACAATGCAGACAAAGAGTGTATGCTCCAGGATGGCGACAAAATTTTAATACAAGAGAATTTGCTGAACTCTACAATTTAGGATTGCCTGTTGCAGCTGTTTTCTTCAATTGTCAAAGAGAAAGTGGCTCTGGTGGAAGAACATTTAGATAATTATTTAAATTATACAAAATTAAAATTATAGTGGATATCAGCTTAGTTAGTAAATACCACAACATCCAAATAACAAAATGTTATATGGACATACACACACGCGTCAAATACATATTTGTAAAAGAAGTTGACACTATTTAGATATATGTGTCGACTTATGTTTATGTACGTATAATGTGATAATATATCGTATATCATCAATAAAGAGTTGACTGCTATCCAGCCGACCCAAATGTAAGCTTACTAAAGCAAGCATTTGCCTCCATATAAAACAAAGTTTTTTACTTAATAAAAAGACCTCGGATATTTTTTATTTAAGAAAAAGTCTCACATTTTAAAATTCTTAAAACAAAAGCCGATAAAATATTATATAAATTAAATAATTTTTATTTTTATTTTTTTTTGCAAGTTATTTAACACTGTTCTTAGTACAACTAAATTGACTAATTAAGGTAATAAAGACAAGAGAAATGTTAGTTATAAATTAAAAAACTATGGGATAAAAAGTGAACACATCACTCATATGAAAAATATTAGTTATAAATTGATAAATCATGAGATTAGTAGTGAACATATTACTAACATGAGTTATTGGAGTGGTACAATATATACACATTATTTATTTTTTCAACTAAAATCTAGAAAATTTTACCTGAGTTCTTGATATTATCTAAGAACCGTTGAAATGTCTTATTTTATTTATTTAAAAATATAAAGAAAATAAATTTAAACGTATCATTAATTCTGTTAAAGAAAATTTCTATAGTTATTAAATAAAATATTCAAAAATTTATTTATTAAATATTAAAAAAAAACCGCATAATAATTTCCCTAGGCTTCATAAGGGCCGACCCTACTGATATATGTTGTCAAGTTTTTATTTTTTTATACAAAGTTTACATTACAAAGAAAAACAAGTCAAATAATTAACAATTCAAACTAAATATTATAATGTCGATCATTTTCTTCTAACGCTACAAACCAACCCCATGAAATAAACATTAAAATGAAATAATATAAGGTAATTATTTTGAGGAATAGAACAAAACTTCAAAGACCAAAATGAAATAATAATTTTTATAAGAAACAAAGTGAAATAAAATATATTATTAAAATAATAGAAATATATTATGCTTTATTTAAAATAATTTTTAATGATCTGATTTTTTTTCATTACATTTTGAACTTATTACAAATATAACATTGCAATGAATATATACAGAAGATAATTGTTAAGGAATTTATAAAAGAAAAGGAATCAATTTGAATTCTTGACATTGGAGCATAAAAAAAGTCTAGAATAAATGTAATTCAATTGTTTTCAAAAATTTATCTTTTTATATATTTAATGCTTATTTTGATTTTCATCTAAAATATTTTATGTTTGATTATATTTTAATAGTTTTTACTATTTTTTAGAATTATTTTTAAATGGTTTTATTATATAATTTTAATTAATTTTTTAGATAAACTTATTTTTAGTCTTCGTAAAATAAGCGATGTCCTTATAAAATATTTCTTTAAAAGTCTAAAATTATTATTTTTCTTTTGGACATCATGCGATCACACGATCACCATTTGAGTAAATTTAAGACATAAAGTCAATTAAATTAATGAACGGTATATACATAAAATGTAGAAATATATATATTTTTTTTAAAAATATGTATCAAAACTAAAATTTGTTTATTTTGACTGGGACTAAAAACATGTAACACTTATTTTTTCTATTATGGGGGAGATGTTTTTAATTCTTCCATGTTAGTTTCTAATACAACCTCTCACTCACTACAATATATAATTTTTATTAGTGACACATGGTTTATTTGTGTAAATAATTTAATTAAGCACTAATTGACACATCCTCGTTTGATCATAAATTATCTCTATGATAAAATAAAATAAAAAGTTCAAATATTTTGTAATAAGTAGTATAAACAATTTTTATAATCAAGTAAATAATTAAAACATGCTAAACTATTATATAGTTATAATATATATCCATCTTATCATAAGTCATAACCATCAAAGAACCCTAAAATCAACTCTCTCTTTTTAACTAACTAAACCAAACTCTTTTAGCATAAATCAATTATTAGTTTGAAATTAAAGTAGTTTAGTGTGTCCTACTCTGTTGGGACTTGGGAGAAGAGTAGGGATACTCAGGTCCTTTCGCAGACAACAGAAACTAGCGCTAGTATATGTTACGAAATGCAACAGCAAGAAAAGCAGGAAAGTGTGCGAGACCACATCTCTCACGCTTGCAGTTTTATTTTTTCCTAAAAAAAAAAAAAACTAAAAACATACCAAAAACACCCTCTTGAATTAGAAGATAATATCTCCAGCTGTAGTGTAAAAATTAAAATATCTTCATCACACTGTTCTACACAGTGGCTACCGTCACCTACCAAATCATCTTCTTAGCAAGTTAATCACAAATTTTTCCTTCAAACCGCTAGCTATTTTTCATCTCCTTTTAAAATTTTTCGTTCCCCCAAATCAGAAACCACAGAACAGAAAGTTAGAAACAAAGTGAAGAATGAAGATGCAAACATTTAGTTGAAAAGAAGAGTCCCTACTCAAATCAGAAACCCTAACTAACCAACGGTTCACTGATATTGATGACGGTGGCGGATGCCGCGCGATGGTAGTGATGACCTCCGTCCTGTGACAGTGCAAATCTTATTATGACGGTGGTTTTGTTGATGGATCGATTTGTTGCAGTTCCGGAACGCTTTCCACCTTACGATATTCTCGATCTACAGTTCTACACTTCTACACATGCTGATTTCCATGTTGAGTATGAATGATTTCTGGATTTGATTTAAAATATATAAAAATATTTATATAAAATATAATATTGTTGTTAAATATATATTACAGGTAACGTGGGTGAGTTCATTCGATTTTATATCATGATGATGAGTTATGCTGCTATCATTTCAGTTTCTGTGAGTTCAATCAAACTTTAGATATTTTATTTTTTGTGAATTTACTTTAAAATAATAAAGTCCATTTTATTCATATCTGATGTATATTATTTATTTATGATTGCTTTTTGTGTAAGACTTATCTATAAGTGTTTTTCTTTATAGGGTCAAATATGGTATTGAACGGTGATGATCCACTAGCAGGTATTTTACTGGCTTAAATTTTTATAGTTAAATTTACACTATGATGTCGGTTTGTCCTATTCTCTTCGACGTAGTAACTAATACCACTGTATATTGGGTGACAAATTTTATTGTCCCTCAAAATAATAATTTAAAATATAAGCTTATTTACATCTTAGGATTCTATTTGGATTAACAGTTAATTAAATGTTTTTTTATAAGCAATTTATATAACAAAAGATAAAGCAAAACGAAATTATTTTTATATAATTTATTAGTTGATTCTAAAAAGTTACATTATAACTCATTTTCTTAATAGTTTTGTGAAAATAAGGTAAAGATAATTTATAGATATCTCAAATTATTTTTATAAACTTTTAAATAATGTCACGTAATTAAACTCAAATATTTTAATGCAAATTGTGTTAGATCTCTTTTTTATTTGTTATGATGAGTAAGTTAAACATATTAAAGATATATTAAATTAAAGTCTCTGTAAAGAGTTAACATAAGATTATACTGGACCTTTTAGTCCTAAGATATTTTGTTGTGAAGTGCTCTCTATAAACTATTGTATTGCTCCATGTTATGTGGTGTCAGTGACTGTAATATCTTCTTTTTTTTGTTGACAATGAGTGATGTAATATCTAATCTTGTATAATTTTGGTTTATGTTCAAATTATATGTATGTTGGAGACTCAAATAAAAATGTAAATTTAATAGATTAAAACGAAAAATGAGTCTATTATATTTTTGGGTGCAAAGTGAGTCTGTTATTTATAGAGACCAAAAAGACATATTAAAAGCCTTTTCTTATTCAATCAGTTTCCCAATAACCCATGCTTTTCCTAAGACAGGTTTGTGTGAAGGAGTGTGAGAACCAGCAAGATGGCAAGTGGTAGCAGGAGTCCTCTAGTTGTTGAATGTTGAGTGTGTATTTAAACCTTTCCAAGTTTCCAATCAATCAAAGAGTGATTAAAGACGGAAACAACCTCAGGAACTTGTACATCATGATAATTTACATTAAATGGTTGCCATACGCCTGTATTTAGTTTATTAATAACGTATTGTGGTTTTTAATTTCTTACTCGATTCTATTTAACTTCACTTCTTCTGTTACAAGTCTTAGTGGATATTGATGTACCTAGCCCAATTAACCCTAGTTTTTATTTGGACAAAAAGTAACTATTTTTTGACAATGACAGAAAGTAACTTTAGTTTTGAGTAGCTTTATTGGTAAGTAAATCATATGCCTTGCTTACAATTTTAAAATATTTCCCAGATTAAAAGACAATTTTGTTAAATTAAATCCGATCATTTATATATAATAAATTAAAAGACAATTTTGAATTTTTGTATGATTTTTAATTTACTTATTTACGATTTTTTGAAATTCATAATTTTCTAAATATGTTATAACTATAAAAATATGTATTTTAAATTAAGAACATACGAGAAACATATTAAAAATTATATATAACATTTTTCTCTAAATTAAATACTATTATAACTAACATTCTTCTCCAATGAAAATTATATTGAGGATTGATGTTCCAACAATTAATAGGGTTAGTTTTGTTAAGTATATTTTATTTTTTATTTCTCATTCGTTAGTTAGGGCAAAAAATATACATGAATATGAATTCAATTTAAAAAAAAAATTAGAAAAAGGTTATGATTTAAACTTTTGAACGGGCAATTATCCAGACATGAGACATGAATCTTGTAGAAAAAAAAGTATCCAGGCATGAATAAAGTCATTGGAAAAAATACAAGCATAAATATGTTTCAACAAATTACAAAAGTTCATCTTTACTTCTTTAGAAGATTCCACCTGTCACTAAAGTTTCGTCCAATATATTTTAAGTTATTACTATTATTATTATTAATATTATTATTATGGTTATTGTTATTATTATTATTATTATTGAAAAAAATCCCACGGCCCACATAAGGGATTCGTTGTTTTTCTGTTTGTATTATTTATTGAACAGCGTAGACACGTCCAATAAACGATTGAGCTTAATGATTTTGTAATTATTTTATTAAAGCTTAATGATTTATTCCCATAATAAAAATGATTAATTAATAATATAATAAATGATGATAAAGTAAAAATGCCAAACCCTCTGAACTAGAAAATATCTCGAAGACGGTATTCTGCATAGTGGCAGTCGTCTCTTACGAAATCACCCCTGCAAACAAAGTTCGCCCCACCAGCACTCCACTTCACAACTTGCACACGATTTTTCCCTCAAGTCACAAACCGCTTCTAAAAAATCGTATTATTATTTCCCCAAATCAGAAAAAACACGCAGTGAGTTAAGAGAGTCCACACTCAAATTACAAACCCTAACTAACCACTTGTTCACTGAAAGCGATGGCGGTTTCGGATGTGGCAGTTTCAGCGACGGTGATTGCTGAGGGATCCGCCGTATAACAGTTAAAATCAAGTTCGGACGGTGGTTCTCTCCACATAACAGAAGGTTACACTGCTCTGGAACAATTTCTACCGTCAGATGCACTTGATCTACAATTCTACACCATGCTGATTTTGATTGTAAGTATGTGTGATTTCTGGATTTCATTTCCATTTCGTTGAAGCTTTTCATTTTGTTATTACTCGACCTGAATGTGATTATAACACTGTTTTGTTTTCTTTGGAACTTGAAAGTGATTTTAACCTGCAGAAGCAACAAGAGTTAGAAATCTCACAAAGAAAGTCCTAAACCTTCTTTTGTGAACCTCCGAAAGGAAAATATATAGCTGTAAGTTTTGTGGTTTTGAAATTACAATCCATTTGCAGTTGAATTGTTCTAATTAATTAGTTTTGAAGTTATTTTTGAAGTGCAGGATTTACATCATGAGTTATACTATTTTAAGTATCATCATCCCAGTATCTGTAAGTTCATGCTATTTTATTCATGCTTGTCTTTCATTTACACTTGCTTTCTATATAGGACTTATATAACATTTGATTCATATAGACACTTCCGAAACATTGCAATGAATATTAATGCTATTCTGGGTTACATTGGTTGATTTGAATAAACCAGGATGTCATATCCACTAACGCATATTTTACTAGATGAGATTTCGATGGTTTTTTTCCTTTTATCTTTATGCACATATAAGCATCACAAATCAATTCTACATTATAATAGTTACAAACAAACATTAAAAAAGTACACCATCTTTCTCTCTATTACCCTTAATCCCACATTCTACAAAATCTTTCAAAACTGTATCATTTTCTTTTTAATTTTTTCTATTATACTTTTTAAATTATTCCATATCTCAGATACATTTATGAATTTAAAAGTAATGTAAAATAATTTTACTCTATGGTCCAAATATAATCTTTTAATTTGTCACATCTTATTAAACGGTTTTTAAATCAAATAAAATTATTTAATGTTTTGTTGATGTGACAATATAAAATAATTTTTATACTAAGGGTGCAACTGGTGCAACTCCTTTAAATCCTACATTTATTCGTATTCTCACTTTTGTTAGGCTTGTATATGTGTTTTATGTACTAAACCCAACTTTTCATTTAACTCCCGGTCTGATTTTTTGTTTTCAAAGTGGTCTTTATAAACCTGTTTGTTTCATTTTGGTTTTATTATTTTGTTATTCTTTGTGAAATTGCTTTTATGTTTTAATCCTGTAATATATTTTATTTTTGTATTCAATTAGTGAGTTATGATACAGACAATATTGAAAACAAATAGGGACTAAGATGAGAAAATAACACTATAGGGCTAAAATAATAAAAAATATATATATAGGGACTAAAGTGAAAAAATAATATTATAGGGCTAAAATAAAAAAAATATAGGGACTAAAATGCAAAGTTATAAGATTATATAGGGACTAAAATGAAAAAAAGATTGTGACTAATTAAATAATAAGGACGTAAGGGAAAAAAAAAATTAAACAGGGACCAATTTGAAAATCAAAATTAGGGACCACAAATATATTAAAGCCTTTTTTGAATCAAACAAATTTTGAGATTTCTAAAACATAAGGGTTAACATTTTTATTTATCTTAAGTGTTTTATGAATATAATTATTTTTCATAATTTTAAACTATGTTTCACTTTACATAGATATAACCAAAAAAAAAAAAAAAGCTACACAACAGTAAAATTAATATCTCAATTCTTATCACCCCTGCTTTTTCTCTATAAATAGCTGTAGCTCTCAGTTGGTGTTGTTGTACTCGAAACCCTAAAGCAAAGTTGTGTGTAGGAGTGTGAGAACGAACGAGATAATGGCCAGTAGTAGCAGAAATCCTCTTGTTGTTGGGCGTGTAATAGGGGATGTATTAGACCCCTTTGAAAGTTCTACTCGTCTCCTAATCACCTATGGTAATAGGAATGTTAACAATGGTTGCGAGCTTAAACCTTCCCAAGTAGCTAAACAACCTCAAGTGAGTATAGGCGGAAACGATCTCAGGATCTTCTACACCCTGGTAGTAGTTGTCATGTCCCAATTTGATATATATTATCACGTTGTTGTTTGTAGTTTCTAACTCGATTCTATATATATTTTGGGTTCTTCTATTGCAGGTTTTAGTAGATCCAGATGCACCTAGTCCAAGTAACCCCAGTTTTAGGGAGTACCTTCATTGGTGAGTAAATCGTCTTGCTTATAATTGAACATGGCATACGAGATATTTTAGTTAAATAGTAATAATATTATAAGTTACACTTTTTTTTTTCTCAATGGATTTTAGGTTGGTGACTGATATTCCTTCAACTGCTGGGGCTAGTTTTGGTATGTATATATTTCCATCGATTTCTCATGCCAAAAAAGTATACATACATGAATAAGAAGTCGTCATTTAAATTATGTAGATCTCATACATAATGCAAGAAATGTGACGACCCATATATATTTCATTAATGAGACTGACGTAAATCTCACATAATAATAATTTTTTTAAAATTGAGAAAGGAGAAATTACTATTAATAGTAATAATATTAATTTTGTTGTTTTACAACTGATTCAATTAGGATTTGAATTATATCTTTTAAAGTTAAAAATCAAATTCTTACCATTGAACACACCTTTTAAATTCACATAATAATAATAATAATAATAATAATAATTATAATAATAATAATAATAATAATAATAATAATAATTTGTAATGTCAATGACAATTGTAAGCAGTAAAATTGTTCACTTTCTGAAATGTGTATAATTTGTTATGATATTATTATTATTAAGGCTGAAATGTATTTTTATCTTTCTATTTTTTTTTTAAATTTAAGTTCTTGGTCCATTTTTAGATTTTCTTATCCCTCGATTTTTTATGCTATGATAGTGTCATCAACAGCGTAAAAGTAATGTGGCACAATTGAATTTGATTAAAATAAGGTCACATCAGCATTTTAATTATATGTCATTATTATTAATTTATAAATTTATTTTAATGATTAAAGAATATTAAATTGTTTAATATTTCAAAATCAAATATTTATAAAACTTAATCTTAGGTGATATAAACAATTTCTTATTTTAGTATTCATACATAATCAGATTTTATAACAAATTTTAATATTTGAATATATATGAAATTTAATAACTATATTTATTTAGTTTTTAAAGTACATTTATAATTTATAAATTAATATTAATAACATGAAATTAGATTAACCATCTTGGTAATTCTACATGACTATCACGTTACTAATGACATTGTCACGTCATAAAAAAAATCCCATAAGATATATAAAAAGTATCAAAAATCTATATTTAGAAATTATGATTAAATTTCAATTTTAGCAAAATAGATTGGTGAAAGTGCATTTAAAATAAGCTGGACCTTAGGGTGTAGGGGGTGAAAATTGGGTAGGTATTTGACCTTATCTTGGTTACGTAAATAAACTACAAAAAAGCTATTCTTGCATGATATTTTTTGTTTAAAAGAACTCAAATCTTTCAATGTTAATAACTATAATTGGATAATAAATTTAAAGAATTTTCAAAATAGATGAATTGTCAAAGCTATATTTAGTCAGAATCAAATACTACTTAAAAATTAATAAATTTAAATTTTACTCATTATAATATATATAAATCATAAAATAGTCCTAATGATTTTTTCAAATTTATAACTTTAGTCTTCTTATATGTTTCAAAATTTGCAAATTAGTCCTTATAATTTTTAAAATGTTGCATAATGGTCCCTATTTTTTTCATGCTTTGCACATCAGTCCTTATAAATTTTCAAAATAGTCCCTAAAATTTTCTAAAATTTCATTTTTTGCCCAAATATTTTGTTATCATTTTCACCTTTAAACTTTTGAAAATTTTAAAAATAGCCAAATATTAAATGAACAATTTATATTTTAAATAAAAAATAAAGACTAAAACTAGATTAAATTATAAAATCCAATATTAAAATTAATAAACAAAATTAATTTGGATAAAACATTATACAATATATTTTTTAAAATTATATATAGTTTTGTAATTTAAAATTTTAAAGTATAAAAAATTCTATTCAAATATAAAATTATTTAAAAGAAAATAATTAATTTAAAATTTTATATTTTAAATTGTAAGTTATTGAAGTTTAACAAATAATATGATTAATTATACTTTTTTGCATAACGTTTTCTTTATCCAATATATTTGTTTAAATGTTATTTTGTTCATCTCTAACACAATATGGGTTAACATAATATTCTTTTGTTTGTATGGGGTACACATCAAGTGCATAATATGATCACCACTTATCCTTATATTACCGTAGTCTTCAAAGAGCCTCCCAAGTTCTAGAAAAATCTTACAAATATTATTTTTGATCATCTATACGCGTAGCGGCAAGCCTCACATTATAGGGAAAGGGACTCCGTATTTGTTTTTATGTTTAATTATAGTTCTGTTTTCTCAATTTTTATTAATTTACGTAACGGTAATTTAATATATTGTAAATTATATAATATACAATTTTTTATATAAAATAATACTGATTTATTAATTATTTATGTTATTAATTAAATTATAAAAATAAAAAATATTAAAAATTAATTTTTAAATTTTAAATTTTATTACATTTTATTAGTATTAATAATTTTATATTATTGTGTTATATTATATTATTATATTATTGAAATTATATTATATTATTATATTTTAATTTAAAAATTAAAATAAAAGATAAAAAATAGCATATTTTAAAATATATAGATTGACTTTGTGAATTGATAATAATACTAATGACACTAAAAATGCTATATTTTAAGCCATGTTATTATAATAGTTGCTATTTTGTGGCATGCGCCTATGACACAACTTCATTGTCACTTCTATATTTTTTTATTATCAAATTATTTCTCAATTCTCTTACTCGCTCACATTTTTCTATTGATTGATATTACAATTTTTTATAATAATATTATTGATATGATAAAATATATTGTTTAAATATATAATTTTTAGATATATTTAATTAAATTTTTATATTTCTTTTTCTAAATTAATGTACTTGTGACAGTTTTAACTGTCACTAATAGTTTTTTTTTACTCGGAAACATTAAGTAGCGGTTTAAAATGTGTGTAACCTTTTAAATAAAAAAAATGGTGTTTTCGGAGGACTTTGCTCGTTATAAAAATTTGTAACTGCTTTTTAATTGGTGGATTTGTGCTCGTCACAAGGCTGCTACTTCCTGTACAGTTTAAGTTGTGCTGGTTTTACCCAATGTTTAAATTTCTTATAGTCCATGGGTATATGGATTTATTTTTAATACGTTCACATTTTTATCGAGGATGAATGTTATATAATTAGTATTGGAGATTCAAATTTACAGAAAATATTATTTTTCTAATATTAGGACGCATACAATCATAAAAGAATGTCAACACCGGATAAATTTTATCCTGTGTGATGTTTGAAGCGCCGTTGACAAATTTTCCAGGACAAAATTTTATTCCATGCCGATAAGTTTTTAATCATTGGTTTGAACTTTTTAAAAGTTATTTCAAATATCTTTAACATTTAATTTAAATTTATGACTGGATTATTTATTTTATAACTGGGTTGTTTATTTTATGACTGGATTATTTACTTTATGTTTAATGATTTCATTTTATTTAATTTTTTAATTTTATTCCATGCCGATGTTATGTTTTTAATCATTGGTTTGAACTTTTTATAAGTTATTTCAAATATCTTTAAAATTTAATTTAAATTTACGACTGGATTCTTTATTTTATGACTGGATTATTTACTTTATGTTTAATGATTTCATTTTATTTAATTTTTTAATTTTATTGTTAACTCTATATAAAAAAAATAATGGTGAATGGACGAAAATATTATTTTATAAGTAAATTATTATTATTATTATTATTATTATTATTATTATTATGAGAATATATCAGGTCGACCGAATGAAACCTATAACATAGTCTACTTCAGGCACAGGTTAGATTATACTTGTTTTCTAGAAAGATAAAATCAATTATTCTAAAACAGTCTATTTAGTTAAAAATGTCATGTCATATAATAAGTCTTTTAGACCTAATAGGCCAGCCTTATTGTTATATATATTCAACTTTTAGTAATTTGTGCATATTAATCTTATTTAGTTTTTGATATATTTAAATATATTATTATAAATTAAGTAAAATATATATAAATTCATATTGTTCAAAATGTGATGTTAAATATTAAAATAAACTTTAATTTCATTGGTATATTAATTCGTTAATCTATATATAGATATATTTGATTAATTATTCAAAAATGTTAAAATGAAATAGACTTTTAATAATGCTAACATGTCATATCATACCCTATCAAGATCAAATTGAAACCTAAAAAGTAAACATATGACATGTCACAGGTCATATTTAAGCTTTGAATTTTTTGACAGGTCAGACTCAAATTTAACAAAATCTAGGTCAGCCGAATCTATTTTTATCCCTAATTATTATAATAGGTACTCTAACATGTGATTACTAAAAATCTATAGATGTTTTGCAACCAAGATACTGGATAATTCCACCAATCTAAATAACATGACTAAGTTTTCTGCCTTCAAAACAAATAAACCAGACCGAAAAATCATCCATTATGTGGGCTACTAATTTCCTGAAGTTTTCTATCACTCCATTGATTATTGAACAAAAACTTAAAAGATAAAATCATTTATGATGCGAATGGAATGGAATATTCACAATGATGAAACCGCTTTTCAACATAAAGCACTTTTTTGTACCATAGATATGTGGGAAATGTATATGTATAACCCACTTTTGTACCCAGTTTTTCAAAATGTCTCACTTTTCAAAAAAATACGACATTGCCTTACTTTTTCTCTCCTGTAGATGGTAGCATGTCCAGGTTACGAACCAAAAATTTCTACTTTTGTAGATGGTCGCATCTCCAGGATGTGACCTTGTGAGGTCATGTTGTTTTTATTTTTTGACTTTTTGTAGTTATTATTAATAATATTTATTATTGTTAAATAAATAATAAAAACATTTAGAAATTCAAAATAATATTATAATAAATAATAATATTAAATTTAATAACATTATAAGTTTATATTTTTTTTGAAAAATCTAATCACAAAAAAAAATACACGAAATTAAAATTAATTATTTTTATCTAAATAAATTTTCCTATTATTGTTATTATTATTATTATTATTATTTAAATTTATAATTATTATTTATTATAATATTATTTTGAATTTTTAAATGTTTTTATTATTTTTAAATTATTTAATAATAACTAAAAAAGCTAAAAGATAAAAAACAACATGACCTCAGTCGCATCCTGAGGATGCGACCATCTACAGAAGTATAAATTTTTGGTTCGTAACCTGGGGATGCGACCATCTACTGGATACAAAAGTGGGATATACATATACATTTCTCTAAATATGCACTAAGATGAAAAAGACTTCGATCAGTTCCGGAGGCGTCCTGTCATGCAGGGTATTGCGTTAAATTGTATAAAAATAATTAACAAGAAATATGGGTTGTTGCATTAGTGGTGCGTCAATATTTTAAATGTATTTCATAAAAATTTCAACTTAAAAATTTAATTTTATGTTTTAAAATATAAATTTGTTTTTATTTTTATTTTTTATATGTATCATTAACAAATAATTAATATTTTTTTTATGTATCAATTAAAAATATATAAATTTTTTTTAAAAATTTTACTGATGATAAATATTTATTAAGGGTTTTATACGTATCAATGATACATTTTTCTCATATATAATATATAAATAATTTATAATAAGTATTATGTGAGAGTGGAGAGAGAGTGATGTGGACCGAAGAAAGAGGGAACACTGACGAATCTTGACAAGTTTTATTGGAGGGATCAACATAAAATAAAATATTTTCAATTAATTTTATATATTTGATTTTGGTGTAGTGGTAATTTTAATTTTTAGATATATTAAAAATATCGGATTTCAAACTAATTAGTATTTACAATTTTGTCAACAAAAAAAACAACTATATTTACAATAAAAATAACAAAAATGATTATCACAGAGACTTGAACTAGAGATATGCAATTTATTAGCACCTCCATTACCATTAAACTACTCCAAAATTTGATATTATTAGCAAGACATTGGTTATATATACCATATATTATAGATAAATATTATTTTAGGTATACCTGTTTTTACGGAATAAGAAAATTTTGGGGTAGCCGTGATCTCCCCCTGTCACAACTAAGATCTACTAGTCAGAGGAAGGAAATAAGGACTATAGAGTGAAATTTGAAATGAATGAAGAGAAAGAAAATATTTTCTCTATATTTTGTGATTAAATTTGTTTTTTAAACTATATATATATTCTTTACCAGCATATAGTTATACACTTTCAAGAACTATGGTTATTGAATTGAAAATATGTTGACAATACGGTAATATATAAACAATTAAATTCTATTAGTACTCTTATACGTGGTTTTCGAAAAACTATTTTCAAGTTTTCTTGAACTATCCAACAACTTGATTCAAACATTTGCAATAAATAATATATTTAAATCTATTTTGCTGTTAAACTTATTTGCTATGTATTGGAAAACTTGTGAAGAAGTTTTCTGGGAAATCCTATTGTACCGTAAAACTTGTTTTTCGGTAAAAACCTTTTGTATTGAATTTTTTTTAAAGTTTTCCAGTTAATCTTTCTGTATCAGAAATCTTCAAAAATATTTTCAGAAATATTTGAATGATAGAAAAAAAAATTGAGTTGATAAAATAGTAAAAAAATCAAAAAATCAAAAGTATACTTGAAATTTTAAAAAAATTATGAGGGTACAAATAAAATATGGATTATTAGTACTTTCGCTAACTCACTCACACTTGCTGCAACCTTTTCTCAAGTCTAAGGAGTGCATTTTAAGTTCTACCACTGAATTTGTCTTTGAATACCATTTAGCTTCCTAATTAATACCGCATTCTAGAAGCTTCCTAATTAATAGTGACTTATAAGAGCTTTCCACAATTTTTTTTTTTTGTAATTAAATTACTTCTAGATTCTTACATGGAATTCTACATGGTTCTAGAATTATCTAATTTCAAATTAGTAATAACATTGCTCCCCCTTAATTTGAAATTTTCTTCTTCATTCCAAGTCTTGCTCTTAGCCTTTGAAAGTCTTCAAATTTTAACGGCTTTGTAAAAATGTCTGCAACTTGATCTTGAGTCTTCACATATTTAAGCTCAACTTCTTTCTTGGCAATGTATTCTCTAATGAAATGGTACCTTGTATCTATGTGCTTGCTACGATCATGAAACACTGGATTCTTTGCAAGTGCTTCTGCCGACTTGTTGTTTATATAAATATCAGTAGCTTCCTTATGTGGTATGTGAAGTTCCTCCAATAATCTCCTTAGCCAAATAACATGACAAGTGCAAGATGTTGTTGTTACATACTCTGACTCACATGTTAAAAGTGTGACAATAGGTTGCTTCTTTGAGCTCCATGAAAAAGCACAGTCTCCCATGAAAAATATAAAACCACTAGTACTCTTTCTATCATCAATATCTCCCGCAAAGTCGCTATCACAAAATCCAAAAAATTTAAAATCATTAGAAGAAAAGTAAAATAGTCGATAATGAAGCGTACCTTTAAGGTAGCGAAGTATCCTCTTAGTGACTTTCATGTGTGTAGTAGTAGGAGCTTCCATGAAACGGCTCACTACTCCAACCGCATATAGAATGTCAGGTCTTGTACATGTTAAGTATCTTAGGCTTCCAACAAGGCTTTTGAAAAAAGAAGGGTCCTCATTTTGTCCATCTTTAAACTTTGACAACTTCAATCCGCTCTCCATTGGTGTGTTCACCGGATTGCAATCAAACATTTTAAATTTCTTCAAAACTTCCTTTGCATAGTTTTCTTGAGAAATAAATGTACCTTCTTCAATTGCTTTACTTCTAAGCCTAAGTAGTATGACATGAGCCCGATATCGGTCATCTCGAACTCAAGCGTCATGGCCTTTTTGAACTCTTCAAACAAACTTGGATTGTTTCCAGTGAATATAAGATCATCCACATAAAGACAAACAATCAAAATATCTTTATTATCACAAATTTTAACATAAAAATCATATTCATTGAGACAACGAGCAAACCCATTGTCTTGGAAGTATTTGTCGATGCGACTATTCCATGATCTTGGTGTTTGCTTTAATCCATACAGCGATCTTCTTAATCTCAAAACTTTATCTTCATGTCCTTTAATCACGTACTCCATTGGCTGCTCAACATAGACCTCTTCTTTAAAATAGCCATTTAGAAATGCCGATTTTACATCACGTTGATAAAGTTTCCACTTATTTTGAGCTACTACAGAGATTAACAAACGAATAGTGTCCATGCGAGCAATTGGTGCAAAAACTTCTTCATAGTCAACTCCATGTTTTTGTTTGTAGCATTTTGCAACAAGTCATGTTTTGTATGTTTCAATATCTCCATTAGCATTCTTTTTAGCCTTGTACACCCATTTGACTCCAATTGTTTCATGGTCTTTTGGAAGAGTTGCTAATTTCCAAGTGTTGTTCTTCACAATTGATTCGATCTCCTCGTCCATGGCTTGTCTCCACCTTTTATCTTTCATTGCTTCTCCATAATTTAATGGCTCACTATCCGCCAAGAGACAATACAACTCTTCAAGGTCAAGAGTAATTTCAGTTGACCCTTTCATAAATATCTTTTATATCTTTCATCTTATTTGGTCTCTCGCTTGAACTTTCATCTAGAGAAGTAGGTGAAGACGGAGGTGAAGAAGGTGGAGTTGCATATTGAACTGGTGTTGTGGCCTCTTGATCTTCTTCAAAATATGGAAGGAAATTATAGTTTGTTTCTTCTTGATCCTCCCAATTCCATGTAGCATCTTCATCAAATTCAACATCACGACTCACCATTACCTTATTGTTGCATGGATTGTACAACTTGTAACCTTTAGAATATGGATCATAGCCAACAAAGACATATTTGATGCTTCGATCATCAAGTTTGGATTTTCTTGGTGTGGCACATGTGCATATGCTATGCTCCCAAAGACACGCAAATGATTAACACTAGGCGTTCTTCCATTCCATGCTTCTAGCGGGGTTTGATCTTTGACATTTGAAGTTGGAGAGCGATTTGCCAAATAGACTGCACAAGAAACTGCTTCAGCCCAAAACTCATTTGCCATCCTTTTGGATTTTAGCATGCATCTTGCCATGTTCAAAATAGTTTTGTTCTTTCTCTCGACCACTCCATTTTGTTGCAGAGATCTTGGAACTGTCAATGGACAACGAATGCCATGAGTTGCACAGAATTCATTAAACTCCTTCGAAGTGAATTCACCTCCTCGATCAGATCTCAAAGCTTTGATTTCATGACCGCTCTCATTCTCTACAAGAGCTTTGAAGTTCTTGAAAGCAACAAAAGCTTCTGATTTTTATTATAAGAAATAAATCCAAGTTTTCTACTAAAATCATCAATAAAGAGAATGAAATATTTACTCTTACCAAATGAAGATGGATTGATTGGTCCACACAAGTCAGTATGCACAAGTTGCAGTGGCTTAGTTGCTCTTGATGTGGCTTCTTTAGGGAAACTTTTTCTAGCTTGCTTGCCAATAAGACAACCTTCACACAATTGATTTGGATGATTGATTGAGGGCATCCCTTTCACCATACCCTTTTTTCCCATAATTTTAAGTGCACTAAAGTGCAAGTGGCCATACCTCATATGCCAACGCCATGCTTCATCTTGAACACTCATCTTCAAACATTTTGCTTCAATAGTTCTTAGGTTCAAGATAAACATTCTATTTTTTGACATAAGAACTTTAGCAATTAAATTGTTATTTTGATCTCTAAGCCAAAGATATTTATTTTTCATGAGAATTTCATATCCTTTTTCAAGAAGTTGACCCAAACTCAAAATATTACTCTTTAATTTAGGAACATAGTATACATCACTAATCAATTTATGGCTCCCATCTTTAGAAGAGATTAGAATTGTACCTTTTCCTTCAATTTTCACTTTTGATGAATCTCCAAAGGAAACATTTCCATTCATCTTTTCATTAAGCTCCATAAATTTCTCTTTGCATCCACACATATGGTTACTTGCACCATTGTCCAAGTACCATGAATTATTAGTATCTCTCTCTTCTTCCTTGAGTGTTAGCAACAAAGTTGACTCTTCATCTTCGTCAATAAGATTAGCCTCTTCTTCCTCTTGATTAGGAGCATTACGATATTCCCAAGAAAAATGACCAAATTCATGACAGTTATAACATTCAACTTTAGATTTGTCATACCTCCTTTCACTTTGATTATAGCCATAACTTTTTCCTCTTCCAAGAACTCTTGGTGATGAGTGACTTCTTTCTTCGTAGTTTGGTTCACAGTTGAAACCTCTTCCTCTTCCTCCTTGGCCACGACCACATCCTCGTCCTCTTCCTTGTTCACGTCCATGTCTATTTTGACTATTGAATCCTCTGTTATCCTTCAACGAAGCTTTGATCTTGAGAACTTGCTCTAATGGCTCCTCTTGCCTTTTCTTCATTCTTTCTTCTTGAGCTTGCAATGAACCTTCTAATTCCTCAATGGACATTGAGTCAAGATCTTTCGATTCCTCAATAACACATACCACATAATCAAATTTAGGAGTCAAGAAACAAATAATTTTCTCTGCTACACAAACATCTTCTATCTTGTCTCCATATCTTTTCATTTGATTAACAATTGTCTTCACCCTTGAGCAATAATATGAAATTGATTCGGTATCCTTCATCTTCAAAGCTTCAAAATCTCCCCTTAGAGATTGAAGTCTTATCTTCTTCACCTTGTCAATGCCTTGAAGTGATTTTTCCAAAATCTTCCACGCTTCCGTTGAATTTGTAGCATCGGCAACCTTCTCAAACATTGATGAATGAGAGTAAGAGCTTGTTGATCTTTCTTCCTTGTTTTTGCCAAAGCCTCCTTCGCTACTTGAGACAATGGCTCTTCATCTTGTGGCTCATCATAGCCTTTTTCAACAATCTCCCATACACCTTGAGAGCCAAACAATGCTTTCATACGAAGGCACCATTTTTCATAATTCTCTTTCTTTAGAAGAGGACAGTGAAAAGTAGTGTAATCACGAGTCGCCATTTCTCAACTCTCACAACCAAGCTCTAGATACCACTTTGTTAGAGAAAGGAGATATTTCTAATAGAAAACTCTCAATTTGCTTGATGCTAAATGTCAAGTACAAGTAGGTATTTATAGGTACAAATAGAAAACTCTAGACACATTTCTAAGAGCTTCCTAATTAATAGTGATTTCTAGGAGCTTCCTAATTAATATTGACTTTTAGGAGCTTCCCACAATTTTTTTTTATATAATTAAAACACTTCTAGATTCTTACATGGAATTCTACATGGTTCTAGAATTATTTAATTTCAAATTAGTTATAACATTGCCCACCCTATCATTCCAAATATACCTTCATTATTTCTCATACCATTTGAACACACCATTATAGGATGGTGGTTGGAAAACGCCACCCATTGCAACTAGGCATGACAACGGGGCGGAGCGGGGGCGGGGGCGGATTTCGCTTCCTCCACATCCGCACCCGACTAATCGGAGAAAACCTGCACTCGCGCCCGTTTCATAGCAGGTGTAAAATTTAGACACTCATCCCCGTCCGCAATGGGTCTCGAGTTTCCCTGCCCGCACCCACTCATATATATAAAATTATAAATTGAAAAATCATATTTATTATAATAAAATTAAAAAATATTTTCTATAAAGATAAAATTATAATTTTTAATATTTAAGAAAATATTAAATATATTTAATATATATATATATATATGTATGTATATAAAATTTAAAAATTGCAATCATATTACTTGCGGGGCAGATGCGGGTGCGAGTGCGGGGTGGATATCATCACTCTCAAACCCGCCCCCGCCCCCGAATTTTAATGTTAGGGAAAATCCGCACCCACACTCAATTAAAGCGGGTTTTCCTCGCCTAAATCAAGCAGGTTTAGGTAGATACCCGCGGGTGCGGATTTTATTGTCATCACTATTTACAACAAATGACTCCCGAACCGACGTTTTAATTCTCAATAATTTTTTTTTTTTATGTGATCCTGAAATTTGTGTGTTCCATTAATTTTTTTTTTATCATTACCATAAATTATGGCAATGGTGATGGCATAATTTTGTAACAAATCTTGTATTTTTTTTTCCTTTCCTAATGTTAGCATAGGCTGTGCTTTGATTAGTGTTTATTATCCATGCATTTTGCTTTTTTTAAAAAAAAATAATATATATATATATATATATCATTACCATATCAATCAGTTATTATACACTAATAAAGATTTTAATTGTCATATATTGTTTAATACTAAGTAATCATTCATTTACATGACTTTTATAATTATTGAAAAAATTAAACATTTTTAACAAGTTAACGGTTGTGATTGTTTGACGGTATAAAAATTATTTATATTGATATTATATATTTGAACATTGTTCTCCAATATAATTATCTCGGGTCGAAACTGATAGAGAAAAAAACTAAATTTGCTTATTTGTTAATTAATCATATAACAATTTCTTAGTTTTGCACAACTGCCATAAATGAGGTATAGAAGAACATAAGGAGCACAAATATAGGCTAATTGTGATTTTAATTGATTTGTATAGGTAATGAAGTTGTATGTTACGAGAAACCACGACCCAACTTGGGGATACATCGGTTCGTGTTTGTATTATTTCGTCAACGGTGTCAACAAGTAGTGTTTGCTCCTGGCTGGCGACAGAATTTCAATACAAGAGAATTTGCTGAACTTTACAATCTTGAAATGCCAGTTGCTGCTGTGTTCTTCAATTGTCAAAGGGAGTCGGGCTCTGGTGGAAGAACCTTTAGATAACTTAACTTTATTATATTAATTAATATTCAAAATCCAATATTAGTGAACACTATACAAAACATATTTAAATGTCATCATAGATATACATAAACATGTAATGGCAGATGTATCGAGTGCTATATCGGTGGTAGTACAAAGTTGTTCAAAGTAAATAGTAGTTTGCACTTTAGATTAGAATAAGTACGTCCCCTGTTTTTTTATGATGTGTTTTATTTAACGGGCTTAATTTTTAGGATTTGAGGTTGTATTATGATAAAAAAATATTTGGGTGTATACTCTGTATATTTTATTATATATGTGTTTTATTTATATAAAATTTTATTTTTATTTGTAGAAAAAATAATACAATAATACTACAGCATTATCTTGTGAAAAGTTTTAATTTCTACTAAAATAAAACAATTTTTATTAGAAATTATTTCATTCATACTAAAATAAAGTATAATACAATTAGATTTAATGACTAATAAAATTAGATTTAATGACTAATAAAAGAATAAATAAGTAAATGATATTTATAAAAATTACAAAAACCAATAAAAAATAACGTAACTAAAACTTTAATCATATCAAATAAATTAATAATAATTAACTATTTATTTATATATACACCTCACCAAAATAAAATAAAAAATAAAAACTTCATATTATTAAAGCCAATATGTTTTCAAAATTATTTGTTTAAATAAAAAGAAGGAATAAAAAGCCGCCGAGGATGTCAATCACATCTGTTGTCGTCAAGCTAACCCACACATGTTTAATTATCTTTTAAACAAGTCTTTGCCTAAAAAATACCTTAACTCACCAAATATGTAACTAATAATATTTTTATGGTAAAGTTAATACTAAGAAGAAGAAGAAAAGTAAAACATACTTTTTAAAATGTTATAAAGATATATATAACTGAAGCAATAATTATTATATTTTAATTTGCACTCATTAAATAAAATAAAAATAGTAACTTAAAATGTTATAAAGATATATATAACTGAAGCAATAATACATATTTTTCATATACAATCCTTGCTTTTATTCTTTATTAAATAGATTTTTAGTCCCAATAAAATTTTAACAATTTGTTTTTAATTTCTATAAAAAAAAAGTTAATTATTTTTGTCTATGCTTTTAAGTCATATTTAGGATATTTTATACATCTCATTTATAAAAGTTGAGAATTTTCAGTAATAGATATGTTTAAATATGAATTTTTACTTTTTTTTTTATTTAAAATTCATTTTTAATTCATCATTCATTCAATAATTTTAAATTTGATCGAAAATATTTAAATAATATACTAACCTGCAAGAACTTATTAAAATTTTTGAAAGGTACAATTAAATTGATTTAGAACACGAATAAAAAAAATGAAGTTTAGCTTTTTAAATATTTAAATGATCACAAGAAGCCACACCTCACTAAAATCTAGATTTGAAATTGTCGCAAGCTTTTGTATTTTTTATTTTTAATTATAATTTTTTTTCATTAATTTATTAAATTGATTTTTATTTTAAATTTTGATAATTTTTTTATATTTTTTAACTTAAATATTATTGTTTGAATAATTTAAATAATATAACATACAATTTCATTATTTAAAACATGTATTAATTATTTATAAATTAAATTAAAATAGAGAATAAAAAATGTAATTTAATATAGTGTTTTGGAGTTGCGTCTCTCCTTTTTCCCTAAAGTTCAAGTACTTGATAGTAAAAAAGGAGTATTCAAGAATTTTTGTATTAAATTAAATTAAATTAAAATGTTATTTATAAAATGATAAGATATATTTTATATTATAAAAATTGAATGTGTTGGTCGAAATGACAAGCTCTCCAATATCCATCCGACACATAACTTACTAACTTTGACAAGCTCTCCAATCTCCACCCGACACATATTCTGTGGAAACATCAGAGAGAATCATCAGACTACAAGAAACAAAGGCTTGCCAGATAGGGACATCGCATGGGCCAAAATCCTAAGTTTCTGTGTTCACTCGAAACTTTTGTAGACTTGCAGTGTAGCCGTAAAATCTCTGCGCGCGCTTATATATATGACTCCCTTCGTTCCATAGATAAAATAAAAATATTATTATATATAAATAAAAATATTATTATTATATAGACTAAATTACGGTCTTTTAACTTAATTTCAAATAACGTTTTATATTTTTTTTTTGAGTTGATCCTTTATTTTAATTCTAAGTGACAATTTAATATTTTATGTTTCAAAATATCAATAATGTTGTCCTTTTTTTTATAAAAATTCAAAAAAATCATCAAGTTTTTTAAACAAAACTCGTAAAATTCATTATCATCTTCAATAAAATACAAATTTAATCAAATTCATAACTTCAATTTTAAAATAAACTCATATTTTCATTCTTTATTTGATGTCGTTGGAGATAAAAATATGAGTGTATTTGAATAGTTGAGTTATGAATTTGACAAAATTTGCATTAGATTAAAGATGATTATCAATTTTATGGGTTTTAATTGAAAAATTTGATAATTTTTTTGAATTTTTGTATAAAAAAGGATAACATTGTTGAAAATTTAAAACATAAAATGAATTAAGTAAGAGGAGTTTTATATGTGAGTGGGAGAGAACTAAATTAAGATCAAACAATCGCAGATGCATATTAATTATTAAAAATTAAATAAATGTTACATTATCACTTAAAAACTAAAATCAGGTGATTTTTTATTCTAATATATACTCATTCATAATTTTATCAATAGTTAAAATTTATTAATCTTCACTTTCTCTAATATATATATATATATATATATATATATATATATA